>JBBMKE010133855.1:0-16110 GCA_037834125.1 Lippia alba | reverse complement strand
TAAATTACCAAGCTACAATAATTTAATAAAATTACTAAGAGGGGGAGAATGATCAGAATAAATTACTACAAAACTGGAAGAAATTAAAAGTTACCATAGCTACAATAATTAAATAAGTTACTAAAGGGGGCGAATGAGAATAAATTACTAAAAAACTAGCCTAAATAAATTACAATTGACCAAGCGACAATAATTTAATAAATTAGTAAAAGGGGAGAATGAGAATAAATTACTAAAAACTAGCCTAAATAAATTACAAGCAACCAAGCTACAATAATTTAATAAATTACTAAAAGGGGGAGAATGGGAATAAATTACTGAAAGACTCGCCTAAATAAATTCCAATTGACCAAGCTACAACAATTGAATAAATTACTACGACGTGGAGAATGGTCAGAATAAATTACTACAAAAATAGCCTAAATAAATTACAATTGATCAAGCTCTAATAAAAATAAATTACTAAGAGGGGGATAAATTACAAGTGACTGAGCTACAATAATTAAATAAATTACCAAAAGGGGGAGAATGATAAAAATAAATTACTATAGAACTTATACACCATAGAACTGACTGCGTAGTTCAAAGAAGTAACTTATGAACTATAGAACTGACCCAAACTTCAAGAAAATCAAGAAAGAGACCACTGCCTTAATAAATTATACAAGTGACCAAGGTTAGATAATTCAATAAAGTAAACCTAATACATCTATTAACAAAGAAACCAACCGTAAGCTTCACTAAATTAAGCAAGAATGGCCTAGCTAAATTACAAGTAACCTTCAGAAGAGACTCAAAGCTTCAGTAAAGATAGCCAATAAATTAAACTCCAATAATTCAAATAAGAAGAAACAAAGAATGATAAATTAAGAAGAGACTCAAAGCTTCAGTAAAGATAGCCAATAAATTAAAAAGTAGTGAAAGTGAAGGGAAACAAACCAATCGAGCCAACTATTTATCCATGAGTCACCACTGATGGAAAGCAACTGTCAAGAACACTCAAGATTTATACAAGATCGCATGGGCATTCACATTCCAGCTCTATAAAACTAATCTGAAAAGAAGAACAAGAAATGCATAATAACAAGTAAATATTGGATAAAGATAAACCATACAGGGTAATTGACCCAAAAAGAGGAAGATAATTATATCCCAACAAATAAGACATCAAAGGGTAAATTGGCCAAAGAATATACGGACCCATTTCCTGAAGTTCAAAAGCCACACCCGGGAAGACCATAAGATGAGAACCACGACTAAAGTCAATTTAGGATCAAATAAGATATTAAAGTAGCACAAAGGTACAAAGATTCATCAAGAAGCACATGTAGATTGGAACCCAATAGAAATCCAAATCTCTTACCATGTGAGGATGCAAAGACATAATCTTTTTTGAAAAATCCAAGAAAATCTAGAGTTCAGTGGCAAACAAGAAAACCAACGTTAAAGAAAAGTTTTACACAGAAACCCGAGGAGACATGCATACAGAAAACCTTCCAATTCTTCAAGATCATACAGACACGCCAAGGAATAGTAGTGGTGGATTCGCCGAATAAATTATAAGTAAACTGACCAAGCTACATAAGTTAAAAGCAACCTAATGTCAATTATTCAATCGACTATTGTCAAAAAAAAAAAAAAAAAATTCACAAGTAACCCAGCTTCAATAATTTAGGAGCCATGAGATGGTGAAAATAAATTACAAGGAACTAAGCTTTCAATAAACTAAGAAACTAGCCTATATAAATTACAGGTGATCAAGCTTTCAATAAGAGGAAGAGAATGGTCTGAATAAACTATAACTGACCTAAGCTTCAATAAAATATGAAACAGGGAGCGAAGTGTCGAAATAAATTACAAATAACCAAGCTTCAATTGTTTAAGAGCCACGGAGCTTTAAGAAATTACGAAAGGGAGAGCAGTAGAAAAATATTACAAGTGAACTAAAGTTCAAAAAATTAAGGAACTAGCCTAGATAAATTACAAGTGGCCAAGCTACAATAAATTAAGGAACTAGCCTAAATAAGTTACAAGACAATAAATTAAGTAACAATCCTAAATAAATTACAAGTGAACAAATAAATTAAGGACTGAACAAATAAATTAAGGACCTAGCCTAAAAAAAATTACAAGTGACCATGCTACAGCTATTCAATAAATTAATAAGAGGGGAGACAATGTTCAGAATAAATTACAACTGACCTATGTTTTCAATAAATTACGAAAGGAGGAGGTGGTTGAATTAAATTAGGCATGATGCTTTAATAAATTATGACAGAGAGAATAGTAAAAATAAATTATAAGTGACCTAATCTTCAATAGATTACGAAAGGGGGATGATCGAAATAAAGCACAAGTGACCAAGCTTTAATAGTTACAAGTGACCCTCTGCTTCAATAAAGTAAGATGAGGGGGAGGAATCTTCAAAATAAATTACAAGTAACAAAGCTCCTATGATTTAAGAGCAAAGGAGCTTTAATAAATTACGAAAGGGAAAACGAAAAAACTAAATTACAAGTGAACTAAGCTTCAATACATTAAGAAATTAGCCTAAATAAATTACAAGTGACTAAGGTACAACAATTCAATAAATTATGAAACCAGCCTAAATAAATTACAGCTGACCAAGCTTTGATAACTAAATAAATTAAGGGAGAATAATAAATTAAAAGCAAGCAACAATGCTTCAATAAATTATGAAACCAGCCTAAATAAATTACAGCTGACAAAGCTTCGATAACTTAATAAATTAAGGGAGGCTGACAAACTATAAGTGACCTAAGCTTCAATAAATTATGACGCGAGCCTAAATAAGTTACAAGTCACCAAACGATAACTACAATAAGTTAACGGAGAATGATAAATTACTAGTGACCTAAGCTTCAGTAAATTAAGGGAGAATAATAAATTACAAGCGACCTATGCTCCCATAAACTAAGAAAGTGAAACAAATGCCTATAATCTGTAAAAGTGACAGAAAGTATTTATAATCCATAAAAGTGACCAGGCTTCAAAAGAGTAAGAATTGGATGAAGTCTAAGATTGAATAAATTAAGAAAGGGAGAATTATAAATTACTAGCGACCTAAGCTTCAATAAATTAGAATTGACCCAAACTTTGAGAAATCAAGAAAGGAACCACAGCCTGAAGTGATCAAAATTCAATAATCCAATAAATTCAACCTAATGCAGCTATTAAGAAAGAAACCAACCCCAGCTTCAATAAATTAAGAAAGGGAGAATGATAAATTATGAAGAAACCAAAGCTTCAGTAAAGAGAGCCAATAAATTAAAAGGCAGAAAATTGAAGGGAAACTAACGAATCGAGCAAACTACTTCTCCACTAGTTACCACTAACACACCCAAGATTTATACAAGATCCATGGACATTCACACTCCGGCTATATAATACTGATCTGAAAAAAAGAACTACTAAGAAGTAATAACAAGTAAATATGGGCTAATGATAAAACGTACCGAACCAACAACCAAGAAGGAAGATCTTTTTATATCCCACAAATAAGATATCCAATGGTAAATGGACAATCACCGGCTAATCATCTCTCCGCAGGCAAAAAGGGAACACACAAAAACAGTCATATCGTAGAAGACTGTAAGATGAAAACCACGAATAAAGTCAATTTAGGATCAAATCAGATATTAAAAGTACAAATATTCATCAAGAAACAGAAGTAAATTGGAACCCAATAGAAACCCAAAATCTCTTACCATGTGTGGATGCCAAGACATAATTTTTTTTAAGAATCCAAGAAAACTGAATGCGGCCAAAGCAATTAGCAAACCATAAGTGTTAGAAATGTAGAGTTACCTGGCAAACCAAGAAATCAACTCGACACAGAAACCCGGTGTTAAGAGTGTACGTGTGTTTCAGTGCAAATGATTGAATAATGCAGAAAACAATGAAGATTTTCAGCAGAGAATAAAGTAGGTAGAAGAGAGAAAAGAATGTTGGGGAAGAATTGAGAAAAGATTTGGCCAAAACTTGGGGCACACCCCAACGTACTCATCCATATATTGCTGCATTACACAGTACAGTCCCATAACAACCAATAGCAAACAAGCACGTGGCTTTAGGTAAAACAATAACAGCAACTAAAATGGAAAAACGACTCTTAAAGCGTGATAGCAACTCTCCTCATGCGTAATGCAGTCCCCAGCCCTAAACGACGTCGCTTCTACTTAAAGAAGTGCATCCACGCCTTATAAAACGTAATCTTCCACTTCTGCAACCATGATACGTTTTCTTCTGCCTGCGACTTCAATTCATTTGATCCCATGCACAAGTCAAGCTTCATAACACCCGGGAGATGCGAATACAGAAAACCTTCCGATTCTTGAAATCACACAGCAATTGTAGTTAAAATCACATTGGTAATCCACGGAATCGTAACGCTTGTCAGAAAAACAGGCCGCTTATCAAGAACCATAGAAACAAGAAACGAATTCAGAATGAAAACAACAAATAAAATCAACCCTTCTTCTCCTCCAACTACTGAGAATCAAATGGAAAAACCCCAAGAACCAAATCGGCAGAAGAAACACGATCAAACCACAATCACGATCACTGCTAACAGATCAAAACCTCGCAAATCGCCCAATTCAAACAACAATCACTGAAACCTGTAATGAACCTCTACGCAAGTAATCAAACAGTAGCCAGTAGGGTGGGTGGGTGAGTATATATAGGCGCATCTACCATTGTCGGTTAGATTTGTTGGCGCGAAGCTGTGCGCTTTTTAGTCGGCGGATATCTAGGATTAAATTCCCAAATATTTGAATATTCATTATATTTTCCTATCCAAAAACCTTCTTGTTTAATCCCTATATTTTAAGATTTTATTTTTAATAAATTCTTAATTATTTTAAAATGACTTAATTATTATTTATTTACTAAATAATTACTAATTTGGCCACTAACTTGTTTCCTTTTTTCCATTCCCAAACTAATTCAAATCGAAAAAAGAACACACTGCGCGAGCACACACACAATCCAAGTAATTATTGATTAGACCATTACTTTGTTGTCCATTATTTAAAAAAAATTATAAATTAGGCAAACAAATCAACTATAAGTACAAGTACAAATACAAGTTAATAGAAATAAATCGAAATATTCAAAAATCTTACGCAAGCCTGCATTTCTTTCGTAAGAAGCAAATGGGTTGAATATGTGACACCCCGCTTCTTTAACAACGTCACTAGTGAGTTTAAATTATGTATTTGTATTCTTTTAAGAGAGAATTACATTTTTATTCTCCCAGGTTATAAGTGAATTTTTTTTTAGTCCCATTGTTTTTAAATTGTCCCACCTTTTTTTTTTTTTGAAACTTTTAGTCGCAAATGCAAAAACTTTCGTTTTTAATCCCAAACATTTATAAACTCCGTTAGACTTAATAATTTGGGTGAAACTCAACACCTGACTTCTTATTTTGGAGAGGAAATAGACACTTTCCCACCTTATATACCAGTCCAACACGTACATAATCTATTTCTTTATTTATTCTAAACAAGACATGGGGATAAGGAATTATGCAGGAAGCCCATCGCTCTTCACAAAAATTTCGTCGGAGCATTCATAAAATTAAAAAATTAAATTTAAATATTACGTTGGTTTTCCGTGGATTTTTAAAAAAAAATATTAAAATAAAGCTCTTTTAATTTCTTAATCCAGCTCAAATACGTTAGCACTAAAATCGTAGAACCACTTGAAGCTGATCAATAGAAAAGCAAATTCATATAATAAAGCAATAGAAGAATCTTTAAGTATTGATTTCCTCTAAACACAAAAAAAGAAATCAACAAACTAAACAAACATTATCCAAGGTCATTAACATTCAATTCATTAATATCCAGTTAAGCCAAAAGCTCCAGTATCCAAGGTCATGTCCAAAAGCAGCAAGACAAGCCAAAAGTTACATTCCTGTGCTTTTCAAATAGCATTCATTCACCATATTCAAACACCATATACAGACCTACACCATGAATGAAAAGTGACTTGTTTCTTGACGTTTTCACTATCCTCTGTCTTACTTGCAATATCGTAAATTTAAGTGAACAAAACGCTAAATAAGCTAAAGAACTTTCTGAACTTTAAACATTAAAGACTACTTACAATCATTTTAGAAGGTCTCTCTTCTTGCATTTGTGTTAAACTAGGCCTTTCACCTCGATTTTGTGTTACAACATCAGACTCCACTTGATTTCCTTGTTCGACCGATGCCACCCAGTCTTGTATCATCTTTTCAACAGCTTCTTCTCCATAAAGTTAGTCCAAGTCCTTCTTTGATTTGCATCCCTTCTTGTTATGCCCCTGTCCTCCACAGAACTTGCAAGTCACTTTGTAGCTTGGAACCCAATAGAAACCCAAAATCTCTTACCACGTGCGGATGCAAAGACCTAATTTTTGTTTGAAGAATCCAAGAAAACTGAATTCGGCCAATGCAATTAGCAAACAAGAAGTGTCAGAAATGTAAAGTTCTCTGGCAAACCAAGAAAATCAACCTTAGACAAAAGTTCGGCACAGAAAACCCGGGAGAATTTTCCTCTCGCATGAGAGCTGCCACCTAGAAACCTAGTTTAGACGGAACTGTAGAGGGTCTATCTCGCCGTCGATTGCCACCATCTCACGAGTTGTTTGCTGACGGGACATCCTCACACAACATAAACACGCATTCTCAATCTGTTTTCAACACCTAAAATTAGTACATCTGACTTATATCGCTTGATATGATGTAATATCTATCTCAATCATAACAAAGATGCCACAAAGGAAAAGGCGGGATCTAACCTCGTCTAGGGAGGTGGAACATAAGGCTTTCGCTAAGGATGTGAACGACAACATAAGCAGTCTGCTTTTAGCTACACTATAGGGATATTAGATACATAAGGAAGTAATTATAAGCAAAATGGAAACACAAAGATCTCAATCATATATTGCACATTGATTTTTCAATAAGTTTAGGTCATTCTAAAAAGGTTTCTAATGTTGTGGAAACTTTCTTTTAGATTGTATATATACCAGAATTTAGGGTAGCCAAAAACACGTAACTCTCTGCCCAAGTAACTGAACAAAGTTTTTATGACAAAACCTTTAAACCACACAAGTTAGATAGGATAACTATAAGCAGTACCCCACATTTAGATATAATTATGCTTACACACTACCTAAAGAATTTTAATTACAATTAACCTCCTGACAAACGAGGTTTTCATTAAACAGTACCTAATGTGCCTGTTAAACCCCCACGATTTCCATTTAGGAAAATCTTAAACTGACTAAATAAAATTTATTCCAAAAATGTTACACATAAACCCCACCGGTAATGCATTAACAACATATATCTCCAATAATTCTCAGGTTTTAGTTCAAAATTTTGTGACATCGACTTTCTAATGGAAACCTAATTTCTGAATTCTGGGGTTAAGTGTAACTAAAATTCTCTAGGCAGGGTGTAATTTCAGTCCTAAAAGATTTTGTGATTCAAGCTGTTTCCACACTGGAAATTTCTCGGATTTCGATGAGATCACGTGCAACATAAAAACGCTCATATCCCTCATTTAAGTTGTGTTTATCTGCAATTCTGCCTCTTTCTTGAATTCTTTCTCAACCTCACATTTATATTAGTAATTCCTGCCAACAACTAAGGCTGATTTCTTACATTTCCTATCTCTGATTTAAGTTTCAGGCAGTTTTAAAGATCATATCACCTTAAAACAACCATGAAATAATGGAAAGGAGGATGTTGAGAGGATGTCGAAATGGGGATGCGAGAACGCAAAAAACAGAAGACAAGATTTAACGTCTATTAACATTATTTTATGATATACATTACTACAATTTGATATACGATTACTAAATCTGCAATTAAAGATAAATATCGATGAGGTAGATTTCAAAAGTAAAAACAAGATTTCCTCAATCTAGTCATATTGTGTGATTTAAATTGTTGCAGCACCGGACACCATAAATACACTCGGATCCCTCATTTAAGTTGTGCTCGTCTCTTGTTCTTTGTCGGGATAATTTTTTGCCTATTTTGCGCACAGCCTTTGTCGTATATTGATAATTACAGTCTAGTCAATATTTAAGGTAAATATATTACTTCACTTTCCGACTACGTGTTTTGTATTTGGGATGCCTGTAAATACCATATATCGCATCCACACTAGGTTTCCAGTGGGATTCGAAAATAAATTTAATGGAATCACTGCTTAATATCATGTATATACCATGGTTTTTTTTGTTCTATATCTCACTTTATAGGGTTCGAGCCAGGCAACAAGTTAAGCTCTCCCCAAAGTCTTTTTTAACAAGTAGATATCGAACCCCTGACCTCTTAAAGAATTAGGTAAAGTCCTCCTCTCGTGATCTAGCCAGTCACCACTAGACTAAGACCCCTTGGGTATGTACCATGAATTTTTACTTAGTTGTATATGTGAATTGACCCCATATTACAAGGATCTTTTTTCCGAGATGGGCCCATTTTAATTTCACCCACTTTCTAACATGCACCGGTTGCGCCCATGGTTTCTATTCTTTCATGGCATTATTAAACCACCCACTTTCTAACATGCGCCTCGTCGCCCACGGTTTCCCTTCTTACGTGGCATCATTCTCACTATCTGGTGTGAAACATCCTTGCAGGTTATACTGCATGGAGATTACTTGTCATTTCCCTTCATTACCTCATGCCTATAAATACCACGCACTATCGCACTAACACATACAGAACCACCAACAATTATTTCCTCCCTCTGTCACTCTCTATCTCTCTACTCTCTCGCCCTCTTTCTTGCTCTCTCAATACACACACACAAGCATGGCATCCAATTCCGATGCATCCAACTCCAATGACAGAAGACAGGTAACATACTAGTTCAAGCTGCTCAACCACATTAAGCTTTCCGGATATTTTTCAAAATTACTTCTAAGTAGCACTTAGAATTGCTATTTTTTTTCCTTCCAGGAGGAGCCGGTAATAGAGTTTGATCGTTTTTATGGGTGTATTCGGGTGAATGGCATGCTCTGCCCACAGCCACTCAGAGCTTTGCCGCTTGAATCATGTCAGTCACCAATGCCACCGCCACCTCCGCAAACAGAAGAAGCAACTTCAGACATGCAAAAGGCACAGATGAGGATATGCCCCCACCCCCCGATTTTTATATCTGTCTGTTATGCTTTCCTAATTCTTCGTATACGAAACAATGACTAATAAATAAGTGAAAAAAGAGTACTCTTTCTCATCATCTCAAATGAGGTTAATTTTGGATAAAGAAAATAATGTCCTCACTCCTCAATTGATGCTCTCACGTGTGTGTGAGTATATATATATATACACACACATAAATACATATAAAGGAATATAAATGGAAACAAATATTTTACCATCTAAAGCATAACAAATTTTAGATTTAACCATATTAACTCTTTTTAGTTTTTGCAGTAGACCAAATGAAAGAAAATAATAACTTTACTTCATCAATGACAATTCAAGTCCATTTCTTTCAGGAGCAACCGGCCACAAGCAGTGCAAGACAGCAAAGAAAAAAGCTACGTTTAAGAGCATCTAGGGTGGCCAAAGCCAGGCAGTTCTCTCTGGCACTTCTAAAATGTGAACAAGACCAAGAATACTTTTTAGAGATTCGTGAGGTGACATTTTTCATTATCATTGTGACAGCATACTTTGTAAATTCTATTGGTAAATATAACTTATCTATTTACCAATATAAAATCCTAAAGTCATTGTGAGGAAGGAAGTATTTCCCAAAACCACTTGCTACACTAGGTTTTCAGCAATAAATGATGAAAAAAATACGGCCTATATTACGGGGGTTGCACTTATTCCGTGGCATTACTCTCACCGTTTGGTATGAAGAATGAAAAGAACCTTCAAGATTACTTGTCATCTCACTCCACTACCTCGTCTCTCTCTATATAAGTGTCTGTGCACACCAAAAGAAACACCACCACCTACAATCTCTTTCCTCACTTTCCCTGCCTCTCTCTTTCTCAAATCAGAAGCACAGACACAATCACACAAACACACAGACATGGAGCAAAACTCTGGTGAGCAAAACTCCAGCGAGCAAAACACCGGTGCGGGGGCACAGGTAAATATCTATCGATGTCGCACAACCACATTCAATCTCCATATATATATTTTGTCAGTTTTCTTTATGATAAGCTCTAACAAATGCTTATTACTTTCCTTGCAGCCTGAAATCACAATGGATTATTTTTATGGGTGCATCCGAGTTAACGGAGTGCTCTGTCCACAGCCAATTAGTGCTATCCCGTTGGACCCATCCCAACCACCACCACCACCTCTATCACAGCAGCATGCAACTCCAGATTCACAAAATGCATGTCCATATCTCTTCTTTCCTTTCTTCTTCATTTGTTTCTATTTTCTTTTTCTTTCTCCCCGTGGTTATAAATGTCATCATTCTTTTCTTTCATTTATTTTTTTCTCCACATAAGTTCGATAAGGAAATCAAAACTAGAACAAATGAATGCTGATTTAGAGATTTGCATCTTCATTGTGTTTGTCATTCCCTTCAGTCAAACAACTGAACAAGGCTTGTTTTGAAGAAGAAGAAGAAGAAGATAAATCTAATAATAATGATGATGATGATGATGTCTTCACTTGAGGAAGTGATTGTCCTGGACAGATCACGGAAGAGGGCTGTGAACCCCATCTAACCTAAAAATAGAGCAAACTTCCTCAAACTTTTTCATTTAGAAAGATAAATCTGAGAAAAAGCACTAGTTTTCTACAGGACGAATCATTCTGTACCCTACAATTTGTCTTTTTGCTACATGTATGCACTAATTTTGACAATTTTTTTGAGGTTTCATGTGATTTTAGTTCACAAAAAATCATGTTATCTTTCCTGCATATATTTAATTTCATTCATCAACTGATAAATTCTAGTCCATTTTTTGCAGGAGCAACCGGGCGAAAGCAGTGGAAGAGCACAACGAAAAAAACGGGGTCTAAGAGCTTCCAGAGTGGTTGAAACTAAGCAATTCTTGCTCACACTTTTAAAAGGTGGAGAACAAGAATACTTTTTAGAGATGCGTGAGGTGACCTATCTCCAAATATATATTCATATCAATGTAGACTATGAAACATAACAAAATTAATTACTATATTCCACTAATATTCTTCTTCTATGGTGCACCTTTTCTTGAATTGTAGGTTGCCACAGGCAATAGCACGCATTACAAGCTTGTACCCTATGAAAAATTAGGGTATATGAAAATTGATGCGAAAGAAGTTCCTCTTCATGGAAGGGAGGTTTCTCCGGTAACGGAAGAAGTTTATGAAACTGCCGCAAGCACATATGGGTTATCACTCAAAGAGCGGCTTGAGGGTACATGGACTACTGAAGTCCGAGCAAGAATAGGAACCTCCAAAACCGAAAAGGTATAGAAGATAAATTGATTAGACAAAAGTATGCTAGCAAGGTTTATGATAATGTTTTTCCTAAGTTCGCTATTAGGTTAAATGACAAAAACTAAAGTAGTTTTGAGGACCTACAAGCTTGCAATAATTTTCTAACGAAGAATATTTTCATGCAGTTCTATTTTCACAAGAAGGTCAACAAGACACTCCGTTCATTTAATGACGTTGCAACATTCATCATATATGGAGCGATATTCTAGATTTTGTCAGTTAGTGTGTGCAAATTTTTACAACTTTTCAATTTTCTCATCACAGGATTTCAAATAATAATCACTATACTTTTCTTTACAGGTGCAAGGAATGAATGTGCTGTCTACCTTTGTGTATTTTGGGGACTTAGTTGACCATGATAGATAGATTTTATCAATGTAATTCTAAGTATGTTAGATCCTTACGGTGTAACTGAAATTCGGTTGGAATTTAAAAACAAATTGCTTTTTCATTAGGTCCTAGTACAAACGCATGAGGCAAGTAACCAGTTCTGCTGAAATAAATACATAACCAAATCCCGAACACTGACCTTGTCGCTTCCTAACGGAAATATAACGTATTTAGCAGTAACTAACTTTGCATGCCTGAACGTAAAATAAGGTCTTAGCATGTCTGTACCTAACCAAAAGTAGTGCACACGTAAAACTGCGGGCCAATTTACAAAATCGTATGCTTAAAAAAACTAAGATTAATGTACATAACGAAAGAAAATAAATAACTATATGGTAGTTTCTCCCGTAGGATGAATTCTCTGTTCATTTAATTATATTAATATTTAGTTAAACTATGAACCTTATCCTACAAACAGGCAAAAGGGTTAATAATTCCAATTCAGCATCCAAAATGCTCGTACTAGAATCTCAAAAAGAACAAAAGATTCTGCAGAAGCTTTGGTTTCAGTGGTTCAGAACGAGCTTATCAGTGTAGCACTTTATCACGGTAATTTAGTTAATTAACAACTCTGCTACTCAAGAAGGAAGCAAACACGGTGAGTTAATCATTGTGATCCATGAATCACTCTGCTGGATTTCACAGATTAATTTTCTTCACCTTTTTAGGTTATGCACTCCAAATTGTTGCAATGTCGGAAAGGGCTTTGTACCCGGACATACTCTTGTGTGAGTTCTAAGTACACCCTTACATAGAAATTAGTTTTAGCAAATATTATATATGATATCATGTATCTTATGATAGACAACAGGAATCAGGTCCTCCTAGCACAGACATGGCGTCATTCTGACTATTTCGTGTCAAATTACCCTATATAGATAAAGATACTTCAATATTGCCAGAAAATTTTCCTCCCAATTGTCTTCCTCTGATATATACCAACTCTCCCAAGCACAAAACGAAAACATCCTTCTCTCTCCACTATCTCCTCTCTCTCTCCTCTCTCTCATGCACACACTTCACACTCACACAGAGCTCTGCAAAAACTTATTGGAGCAAACTAGACATACATTTAAGAAATACAAACACATCAAACCCTAAAATCCAGACCTACATAAGAGAAACACTCAATTTTGAGCTAAAATTTTCTGAAGAAGCGATAAAAAGCACAAAAGATCAAAACCCACATACGCAAAAGCTTTGAAAGAACTTAAAAGCCGAATTTCCAGATAAATTAAAGGGTAAAAGAATAGCACAATACCTCCTCTTTGATCGTGGTTAATAGGAATTGGCATTTTTCTCTCCAAAGAGTTAAACTACAAAAAGAATATATATATATTACTCCAAAAGCTTAAAGAAACAACAGATTTAGAAAGCTTAAAAGAACCCCTCACATTTGCTATGGAAAATTATTCAGATAATTTACTACCTTCTGAAAGTTGGCTTTCCTTCCTCGCTTGCTGGGTTTCACTTTCTTTTGCGTGGTTGTGAATGGCAACAGGAAGACGAAGATCCAAGAATCAACCTTTGTGGTTGGGATTATTTGGGAATATAGTACTTCTTTTGGGGCAAAAATCAAAATATGAGAATTTTTTTAACAAAAATGGTAGCTTTAACAAATTATGTACTGATAATTCTGCACTCCATGCTCCATGCGAGTACAAAGAAATAAGTATTATTATTTAAATATATTAAATTAAATTATTTATTTAGTATGAATTTAATAATTATGTATTAATAAAAAATAATTAAAATATAAATATAAATATAATATTAAAAAAATAAAAACAAATGAGAGAAAAGTATAATTAATAAAAGATAATTAACTTAATTAATTAAATAATAAAAGAATATTTAGAGACCAAGTCTAAGAGACACTTTTCCTCTCTTGCTTAATATATAGTATAGATAAATATATATTTATCTATTTATATAAGTGAGAGGATTCTAAAAATATATTTTTTATTATTTTTTTATCCTACTTTATTTCTTACACGTTTTATTAACTTCTTCCTCTACTTCTCTTATTAACTTGTCTTTTTTTTTCACATCATTGAATTCTTTTTCTTTTAATTTTTATCACTTCACTTATATTTTAAATTTTTTTAGTTATTAATATGATATTAATTTATGCATCCATTCATTTATTTATCATTTGATTGTATTAAAAATAATTATAAAATATATTTTAGTAAAAAAAATTAATTTTAATATATTTATATAATAATTATTTTTTATTTGTACATGTATGGAATGTGCAAGAGTTGCTAGTACTATATTATTAAGGAGAGACCAAGTAGTAAATAGTAATTTCTTTTTGGAGTCCTCTTTTCTTTTTCTTTTTTTGTTCTATTTATTTATCTTTTATCTATTTTTTTCTCTTAGATTTCTCTCTCTCTTTTTTTTTTTTTGAAAACCGGCCACGGGCACGGTGCGGTTGACGAGGTCCCTCTCATTTATTCACATGAAAAAAACGAAAGTACAAAGCAAGGGTTACAAGCCAAGTATCTAAAAACGAGAACGAACAAAAATGCCCGAAAAAACGAAAAGACATGAACAACCTAGGGCAAAACACAAAAGTCATGATCCCAATCGTCCCATTCGAGGACGTAAAAGACCAAATCATAGTTACAACAACTGAGCCAGCAGCTAAAACCCAAGTCTCGATAATCAAGTCAACCACCAGAAATAAGAAGAGATTCAAACTAACCCAAAACAGTGACTTATTCCCTATTCGGACAGACTTGGACTTTCTACTTAAAACACGATTCGGACTAACTATGAAATGGAGAGTAAGCTTGAGGATCCAACTAGGCTTAGCGAAATTAAAACCATACCAATTGTAACAACTAATATCGACCAACAACCAAAGAGGTGCCAATGAAGATTCCCTATTCTCACGGTAATAGATAGTGCAATACTTTGCAACTTTTTAATCATCTTCCAGTGGTTATAGCAAATGATTTTTACGTTGAAAATACACTTGTCCACCTTAGCATTGATGTGCCAAAAATTCGAAGCTTTATGAATCACTCTAGCTTTACATACACCTCTGACCTGTTGAACCTGCATCCAGTCAAACCACAAAATACACCTCTCATAGTTCCAATATAGCACTCTTCAAAATCCAGGAACAAAGAGTCATAAACAGCACCATTACTACAATCAACACCAATATTTACATGAATTGCTCTTACTAACCTAGTAACCCATAGCAGCAAACGCATATATTTGGTTCTTTGATTGAAACACCAGCTCCGCTGCGCCTGTGACATCATTTTCGGATTGAAGGAAGCTCCCACTCGTCGAGCCTAAGATGTTCTCCAACTCCTATCTCTTTACTAAACCGCTTGAAGTTCTGCCAAGATGTTCGAACCAACTCCTATCTCTTTACTAAAAGCCGATATTATCTTCCCCTGCTCGTTTCTAATGATCCCTCCTATACCCGCCAATCTCGGGTTGCCCCGAGAAGATCCGTCTGTGTTGAGCTTAAGCCAACCTGCAGAAGGCCTTTTCCAACAGACCACCATGGGAGATTTTTGTCGAGGCCTACAGAGATAAATCCCGAATTTTCCAGCAATATGAATATCCCTGCGCCACCAAGAGGAATCCATAATCTTCGCCCTGTGAAGATCAACCAGATGTTAGCAACTTGCGAATAATATGATAATGTGATAATACATTACCATCGTGTTTGGCCTTGTTTCTTTCGAGCCATGTGTACCACAATATAAGAATAGGGATCACCAGCCGAATGTGTTTCTTAGGGCTATAAGGCAACGAAATCATCCAAGTTTTGATAAAAAGCATTATGTCACTGGTTTGGAATTTGGATGTCCGTAATGTTGAAACATTCCTTGAAATAATCCCAGACCTTCCTAATTTTTTCCAATTCAAGAAAGAGATGATTAGTCGTTTTCGATATCAGTGCAACAAACACAGCGCGAAGACATTGTTATCCCTTTCCTTTGAAGTCGTTCGTCAACCGGAATAGTCATTAGCAAGGCTCCAGATAAATATGAGGATCATAATCCCAGCTGAAAAATCAGACCTCTCCTTTTGAACTCTAATAATCTCCCATGCTGTCCGAATAGAGAATCTGCCAGCTGCATCTCTAGTCCAAAGAGGTTTGTCATCATCTACATCGTCAATGGGAGTTCTTACGATAAAATTCCCAACTGCTGGCCGAACACCTCAATTATTCTCTCCACATCCCAATCTCCATTACACCAAAAGGCATT
>JBBMKE010133746.1:0-16111 GCA_037834125.1 Lippia alba | reverse complement strand
CAATTTTTACGGATTTTTAATATTTTTTAAATTTTTTGGAGAGAAAATTGAAATAACAAAAATAGTTTGAGTTTTTAATATTATATATTTTTATAAATATTATATAAAATATTTTTATTTATATATAAAATATATTTATTTATATAAAATATTGTCGTGTCGGAGCCGTATCGTGTCCTAAAATTTTGAAAAAATCCTTATCGCCGTGTCCGTATCGTATCGTGTCGTGTCGTATCCGTATCGCCATGTCCGTTTCCGTGCAACATAGCAAGAGACCCACATTCAGCAAGAATTTTCCTTATTTTCTATTTAACAACGGAAAGACTTTTCCATGTGGAATAACAAGTGTTGATATTTTGGGTACGTTTTCTAGATAATCAGACCCGAAAAGACTTTTCAATTTTTTTCTTATAGTTTTGTAGCTCTACTTCCTTACAATTCGATATATCAATAATCAATTATTGTTCTGACATATTATATTGGCAAAAATGCCCATCACCCTGAGAAATTTTTAGTTCCAACACAAAACCCCCAAAAAATAGTAATAAATAATTTTTTTCCTTAAAAATTTAATTTTCACAGCACTGGTTCGGATATCAATATCTCATCAAAATTTCACAAAAATTAAATTACATGAGCTTTTTAAGAATTTAGGTGTCTTTTAACACTTTTCTCCCCACAATAGCTAATTATCTGCTTTAACAAAAAAAATTCACAATTAGGGTTCATAAAATCTCCTTTAAATTTATAATTTTACCGTATTGTGTCGTATCGAATTTTGTGCCTGATTTTCTTCACGTAGAAAATTCATGAAAAAAATATGTGTCCCCGTTGCATTGTATTTCTATTGCATCCGTGTTATCATGTTTGAAATAAAACTCGTCTTATTTCCGCAAATTAACAGCGTTCAAAATGAGTTGGAAACTGAGGAAGAAAACATTAGAAGCACTAATGGAAGAGATGGAAAAAATTGGCTTTAAGACATTTCAATGGCCAGGAGGTATATCACATTAACATGGTGATATTTTTTGTTTAAGTTAATAATTAATTGTTGCGCGGGAAAAGTACTAAATGGCTTCTAAATCCTTTTTATAAAAATTAAAATGCTCATCTAATATATTTTTTTAATGAGATTATGATAATGAGGAAAATAATGCAATAAAGAACCGACATATTATAAAATATGTATAGTATACGTGTATAATATATATGTGTATATACATATTTTACACGTGTATTAATAATATATGTTTTATAATAATAATAATAATAATAATAATAATAATAATAATAATAATAATAATAATAATAATAATAATAATAATAATAATAACCACCTTGTTCTCTCACAAATGCAGTATCATACCACTTAAAGAATGGACACCTCTACAACAAAGAATGTAATTAGACTCACACTTCCACTTCCTCTTGCTGCATCTATTTGTTAATTTTTTGCGTTAAGAAAAAACGAGATTCATACTCAGTCGGGGAAAGTGATTCTGTTCCAGTTATCATCGTTTCACGAAGTGCAAAAGACGTACATTATTCACCCTATTGTAGCAAAGACCTTGATCTGGAGCTTGAAATGTTGCATTCGAAGATGAAGAAATTGCGTCATCTCCTTTGAAGTTGGAATCTTGGAATTTCTCGAGAAAACTAAAGTGTTAATTGAAAAGGGAAAGAAAAATTATGCATAATATAATTTTTAGGATCTGAACTATTGAGTTAAGAAAAATTATGGAAAAATATCATGTGCAGTTTACTATGGCATACCTTTCAAAAAAAAAAAATTACTATGACATAATTATTAAAAAGGAAAAATTACATTTGACTACCCTGCTAAATATGGTAATTACAATGCAATCCATCTTTATTCGAAAACTACAATTTAGTCCTTAAATATTATGGACCGTTTGTGATCCCTCTATTCCTTTAGGGTTCCATTAGATTCCTAAGGACTGCATTGTCATATGCATAATACATAGGGATCATTTTGTTGGAATATGTATATTACAGGGATGAATTTGCTATTTTATTCATTAAATTAATGAAAGGATAAACCCAACCCTAACGGAACTTTAACGGAATTGAGGGATCACAAACGGTCCATAACATTTAGTTATTAAATTGTAATTTTCGAATAAAGATGAACTATATTGTAATTACCCTATCTAGCAGGGTAGTCATATGTAATTTCTCCTTATTAATAATATTCAT
Organism: Lippia alba; assembly: GCA_037834125.1. Lineage (NCBI taxonomy): Eukaryota > Viridiplantae > Streptophyta > Magnoliopsida > Lamiales > Verbenaceae > Lippia > Lippia alba. The sequence goes on along the minus strand of JBBMKE010133746.1, from coordinate 13,894 downwards.
ATGTAATCTAAAATATCAAGTACACAACATAAAAACATATATATATATATTAATACTGATATAAAATTTAAAAATTTTAGTATATTGTATATTTTATGTATCTTAATATTTTTGTTATTGTTTAATAATATTTTTGAATGACAGCTAAAAATTGTTCAACAAAAATTTATTGGCTCGTCGAGTCGAGTAGAGCTCAGCTTGATTTTTGGGCGAACCAAACTCAAGCCCCCAAAAAATATTAGTTTGGAGCTCGAGTCATTCAAATAATTATTTTCGGACTCAAGCTTAATCTGAGGGTTTTTTTTTTACCAAACTTAGCTCGAAACACGAAGTCGTGGTATGGAATTAGTTGTTTGGAGTCGATTTATATTTAACTTAAAATGTAACTAGTATATAGTATCAATATTCTTTGTATTTAATATTAATCATAACTAAAATCATTTATTAAAGCATAATAACCAAATGATTATTGCAAAATATACATAAAACACACAAAATAAAACTAACATGGCTAACACAAGCCTAATTAATATAATGTGCGAGTAATTTTCCTAAATCAAAGAAATTGTTGGGGTCCTTCCTTTTGCCCAGTTCACAGGTCCTAAAGCTCAATACAAATCGCGCAGATAAAGCGATGGTGATTGATGTCTGGCAGGGGTGTGCTTTATGTGGCTCTGCTTCTCTGTTTGGAATAGGCTGTCTTGGGCTTTCGTGTCGCGTTGGCACTCGAGCAGTGAACTGGACTAAGCGGGGGGAGTAGTGTTGGAGTCTTTTCTTTGGCTCAGTTCACAAATCCTAAAGTTCAATACAACTCGGGTACTGTTAACGAATAAGACTAAGGTGGTGTTCTTAAATGTCTGTTCGTGAATATCGAACAAACATAAGAGGTCAATGTAACAAGGAAATTGAGGAATAGTGGACAAGTACAATCGATAATATGAAGATACATATTAACTGAATTTAGCAGATAAAATCCAATGTAGTATTTCTTTCTTTTAAACAAATAGGGATAAATCAAATTTTGAATCACATGAATTGTTAAAACTCTTGAAGAAATGTAACTGTGAACTTATAATGAATGTTGTTAATACAAGCTCATAGGCCTAGTATAAGTATATTCCAGGAAAGAAAGAACAATAGTGAATGTACTTTGTGTATGGCCATATTGAGAGAAATATGACATAAAATGTGACGCATTTATATATAACTCTTTCTTGAAACTGCACATTACTATATATTCATGTATCTTTTGTCTTTACCATTTTTTGGCCTGAATGAATATCAAACCAGTTTTGCTTTATTAAATGTAATAAATAACCAACAATAGTAGCATGGTCTGGTATTGTATAACCAAGTAGAATTTATTAATCTCTTATGGATTACAGCATGATATATAAAACTAGATCTAGATCCAATGTGAGATTAATGTTACACTTTATTTGGCTTAGAATTTACAGGTTGTTTGTACTTGTCAGTGTTGTTATTGGTTAGTGTGAGCAGTTACTATGCAAATTACCAAATCTTTTTATTCTGTTAGAGTAACCTCAAACCTTAGGTGTCAAAATTTAGACCATAAGAAGGTGTCTTTCAGAACTTAAAACACCATGTTAACCAAGTTGTGATAATCACTTCATAAATAGTACATATTTCTGATTAGATATTAATTTCTGACATGATAGACTTATATTGTTTTTTGTTTTCATTTGTAGATAAATCCCAATCTTGTTTCTATTGAGGCTCCAAATTGAAATTGTCGTCAGTTGGCAGGTAACTACTTTTTGTGAATAAATAATATTATGGATAGAACATGGATGAAATCGAAATGGGCTGAAATATTTTTTGGATACTGAGTTTTTAAATTCGAATGGAGTTAAAATCTTATGCCCCTGCAAGAAATGTAAAAATGCCTTATTAAAAAGTAGGAGCATCGTCGAAGAGCATCTTATTTGGCATGGGTTTTTTTCCGGGTACACTAAATGGGTATTACATGGGGAGTTGTCGTCTAGTGGTAGGCCGACAGTGTATGTGTATGATGGGCAGAATTCATCCAATAATATGCGTGAAATGTTAAATGATGCTTTTGGAATGCAAGATAATATGGATAATACTCAAGAAACAACGAGAGTTGAGGAACATGATAGACCTTGTAAAGAAGCTGAAAATTTTTATAAACTTATGGAGGATGCAGAACAAGAACTTTACCCGGGCTGTAAAAACTTTTCAAAGCTTTATTTTATTGTTCGAATGCTCCAAATCAAGTGTCTAGGGAATTGGAGTGATAGTTTCTTTACGATGATGCTTGAATTGTTAAGGGAGTCATTTCCAGAAGGTGTTCAACTGCCGGAAAACTATTATCAAACTAAGAAGATATTAAAAGATCTGGGGTTGAATTATAAAAAAATTAATGCTTGTCGGAATGACTGTATGCTATACTGGGGGGTTGAATGAAGGCAAAACCAAATGTGATACATGTGATGAGCCGCGGTGGATAACGGCTCCACCTGAAGCTAGTGTGGGTGATCGGGAAGGGTCGTCTAAAAAATCTAAAGGGAACAAGAAGGTACCTGCTAAGATGGTGTGGCACTTCCCGATAAAACCGAGATTACAAAGGCTTTTTATGAATAAGGAAATTGCATCCCTCATGAGGTGGCATGATACGGATCGCATCAAAGATGGTGTAATGAGGCATCCGGCCAATTCGCTAACTTAGAAAATGTTCGACTTCCTGCATCCTAATTTTGCAGAAGATCCGTGAAATGTAAGGTTAGGCTTGGCGACTGATGGTTTCAATCCCTTTAGAACGATGAGTGTAAACCATAGTACTTGGCCTGTAATATTCGTTCCCTATAATTTGCCGCTCGGAGACTGTATGAAAAAGTCTTACCTGATGCTGTCGTTGCTTATATCGGTGCCCTCTAGACCAGGGAACAACATTGATGTTTACTTCAGATACCTCTTGCAGAGCTGAAGGATATGTGGTTACAGGGAATCAAAACGTATGATGCGTCAACTAAGGAGAACTTTCAACTTCGTGCAGCTCTACTGTGGACCATTAGTAATTTCCCAGGCCTTGCAGCTATATCGGGATGGAGTACGAAGGGAGAATATGCATGTCTGGTTTGTCATAAGTTCACTAACTCAGTTTGGTTGGATAAATCTCGGAAGTTCGGTTATATGTGCCATCATATATTCTTACCTGAAGACCACCCTTATCGCAGAGATAAAAGTTCATTTGATGGAACTGTGGAACACCGAACACCAACCCCATATCTAAAAGGTTCTATGGCATTTGAAGAAGTAAATGATATTGAGAATAAATTTGGGAAAAAGGTTGGTGACCAGAATCTGCCTTACAATTGGAAGAAGAAAAGCATTTTCTTTGATCTACCTTATTAGGAGAGGAATCTGGTACGACACAACCTGGATGTTATGCACATTGAGAAGAACGTATGCGATAAAGTCTTGTACACACTGCTGGACTCCGACAAGTCGAAGGATAATTACAATGCTCAATTGGATTTGCAAATTATGGGGATACGATCAAATCTCCATCCCTTTCTTGATGAGCTAGGACGGGAATGGCTACCAACAACATCCTTTGCACTGGATAAGAATGAGAAGGAAAGATTTTGCAAACTGCTGAAGAGTGTCAAAGTTCCAGACGGATATGCTTCAAATATCTCAAGGTGTGTTCATCTTAAACCACCCAAGATATTTGGCTTGAAGAGCCATGACAGTCATGTCTTGATGCAACAGTTGATACCGCTCGCAGTGCGTAAATTGCTTCCAAGGCCAATACGCAAATCGTTGATTCATCTGTGCCGGTATTTTACAGAATTATGTTCCAAAACACTTAATCCGAATGATTTATCCAGATTGGAAAAAGAGATTGTTGTAATTCTCTGTCAGTTGGAGAAGATTTTCCCACCTTCGTTCTTTGATATCATGGTACATTTGACTGTACACTTAGTCACTGAGGCAAAGTTGGCCGGACCAGTCCATTATCGTTGGATGTATCCCATTGAAAGGTACGACTTCATTTTATCAGTCACTTTTCAAACTTTGTTAAAGTTGTACTGTTATGTTAGTTATTTCAGTCACGTAATTTGTTATATTGTGAACTTTGTAGGTATTTGAGTACTTTAAAATCCTATGTTCGTAACAGAGGTCGTCCGGAAGGATCAATTGCAGAAGGATACTTGGCGGAGGAATGTTTATCTTTCTGTTCTCTATATTTTGATGAAAATATTGAAACAAGGCATAATCGACCAAGTCGTAATGATGATGATGTGTGTGCAACAACCACTGGAAGTATAGACATTTTCTCAGTTGCTGGAGCCTCATTGTGGAAAGGAAAGCCGATTGTATTGAATAATGACCAACTAACAAAAGCTCACCGGTATGTCATATTCAACTGCGATGACATTCAAGAATATAGAGAGTAAGTTACCTGAGCTAAGTTTTTACTTGTTAATTCTATGCATATTGTTCACTGCAGATTCATGAATTAGATAGTAAGAAAATAATGATCTGTTAATTACTCAGAGAACATGAAGCTCAAGTCAGACGTAAGAAGCATCGGTCGAGAGAACATGAAATCAAAAGAATCCATAGTGATTCATTTGCTGCCTGGTTTAAGGAACGGGTAAGTGATACCAAAGGTAGTATATTATGACCTTTCTCATCAAGCTTTATGCCGTATATTTATATTTATTCATTATTGCAGTTTGAAGATGTAAGTTCCAATGGAAATGATCCAAAATAGGTTGACATCAGTAAGCTTACGATATAAAGTGAATGGTTTTCGATTTCATACTAAGGTAGTAGAGAGAACACGAAAAATGCAAAATAGTGGGGTGATGGTTAAAGCCAACACAACAAGTTTTGCAAGCAAGAAAGATATGAGACCAATCCATTAAGAGTTGGCGTATTATGGCATTGTAAATGATATAATTGAATTGGATTACATGGGTGGGAGGAAAGTTCTGTTATTTGCATGTGATTGGATCTCTAAGGGAAGCAAACTGAAAGAGGACAGTGATGGATTTATGTTAGCGAATTTTGTACTTGCATCCCAAGTTGAAAAAGTTTTTTTATGTAGATGATCCCACCGAGAAGAATTGGAAGGTTGTGATTAAAACCAAAGCCTGGGATCGATTTGATGATGGCGGAAACTTGTCAACTGATGTGATTGACACCATGTTACAGAGCACAACTTGTCACAATCTTCTACTGGAATAAGAGAAAGAAGAAATTGATTGGATTCGCGAAGGAGCTCTAGGAATTTCCGTAACTTATTTAGAAAATGATGATGTTCAGGATATTTAGGATGAATCTATATGAAACAATAGTTTTTGCATGTTCGCTTATTTATTTCAGTTTCTGTACATGTTTATTTAGCTATATATTTATGCTTTTTCTATATGTTCTTAGGTTTTATTTATGTTTGTAGGTATGAAACGAGGTAAACGTGCCCGAGTCAGACAAACTGCAGTCGGCGAACCTAAAGCGCCCAGGTTGCGCGACGAAGAAGACGAAAATACAGATGAATTAAGTTTTTGCCTTTAACTTGAAATTCCAGTAAAATATATTTAAACAATCAGTGTCTGACTATAATATATATCCTCAGATACTGCTAAACGCGCTAAACAAGAGAAAACCGGTGTCGAAAGCCCTGCTCCCGAAGCTCCAGAAGTTCCTTTGAATAATACGGATGTTGACGTGGCTAATAATGCAGGTATTCCTCATGTCTGGTTTTTGCAGATTGTATATTGCTAAATGTTTTGAACTATGAGTACATGATTATTGTAACATATTTGTAGAAAATATTGTTAAGGCAAAGAGTCGAGGATTTACTAGCATGCCGCATGTTTGGGCTCGAAAAGAGCAAGTAGAAGTGATGTTTGATGCTCTTGGAAAGCCAATAGGTCTAAACAAAAGTGAACACGTTGAGTTTATCGGTACTTTAGTTAGAAATGGATCCCTACTTCCACTAGACTATGAGGATTAGCATAAAGTACCGATGTCTGTTAAGACAAATGTGAACAATCTGATAAAGGTGATGTCGTACTCCCAATTTCTGCAGTTTCTGTGATTAATATTCATTATTTTCTAGTTTTCTGCTTTGTAGCTAACATCACTTCAAATTCATAGGAGAAATTTCGTGGAACATTTGATATTGAGAATGTATATTGGGATACACTATCAAAGGCTTGGAGAGCATGGAAAAGTAGAGTTAAGAGTAAATATTTCGATCCAAACGCTTCATTAGAGGAAAACTTGCGCAAGCGGCCTGACACGGATGATGGGAGAATTCTCCCAGATCAATAGAAGAATCTAGTTATTTTTTGGAGCAGTGACAAAGCTCGGGTAAGATTTTTGTGAATAAATAATATATATTGTTCATAGTTTCCTTAGAATGAAACTTCTATCAACTGTTGCATTCGTTTCAAAAAATGAGTGCTCAAAATAAGGAGAATAAGGCCCAAAAAAAATGATGCACATTATAGGAAAAAGAAGTTTCTCCCAAATCAGAGATCAACTCAAGGTTTGGTTATTAATTTTTTACTTGAATTGAAGTTACATTTCTGTTTCACATGTTTACTAAAGGTTTGCTTATTAACTATATGTTACTTACTCAGAAAGAAGCAAAGGTAATCTGGTAGTACAGAGAATGAAGTTGTTGGCGAAAATGGAGACGGAGAAGTTGGTGATGAACTGAGTAGGGTGGACTTATTTGGAAAATGTTATATAAAGGACGGGCAGACTATCAATCCAGCAATCGCAGAAATATGGGTAAAATAAGTTACATTTCTGTTTATCTTTTTCATGCACCAAAAGCATGACTGCTTGATTGTAGTGTGCTTTGCTTTAGATTTTTGTTTAAGCATAGTTTCATGCTTTTATCATCAGTAAAAAATGCAAGACAAAAGAAAAGAGTTTGATCCTAATTCCAAGGATGTTGGGCCAAATGATATGTTCTTTTAAGTTGTTGGCGAAGACAAATGGGAAGAGTACGGATGTATGGTTACGGGATCTCTACCTCTGACGTATACGGCGATATCACTATTAGAGGTAAATCTTCTGGAATGCATAAGAGTTACAAGAAAGAACTTGAGGAGTTCAAGCAGATTGTACAAGAACAAAATAGACAAATATAAGAACTCCTCAAAGTGAACATGCAACAATCCATGCATAACCCTCCTCCAGAAGAAACAAGACTTTTTTCATCGTCATCATCTCGATTTTATCCTCCCACATTGCGGCCCTCTGCCTCATCACCACTGAGCATCATGCCTCTGCAGGTAAATAATTTATCATCATCCTTTGTTGCTGCTGTTGAATTCTACAAGCATTTGAGGTTTTATGTCATTTAATAATGTTCTACTGCTATTGTTAGTGAGTTTTTGGTGTATTATACTCTGTATTTGGTGATTATGCTTCAACCAGAACATTAGTTTCTGTGTATTATACTTCTGGAATGGGATTATGAGTTTGTGTGTATTATACTATGTGTCTTGTGCATTATGCTTGAACCAGAACTTGAGTTTCTTTGTATTATAATTCTGGCGTAGTGATTATGAGTTTCTGTGTATTATATGCTGAATCTTGTGCATTATGCTTGAACTAGAACTTTATTTTATGTGTATTATACTTCTGCTGTGGGATTATGAGTTTATGTGTATTATACTATGTATCTTGTGCATTATGCTTGAACCAGAAATTTGGTGTTGGAACATCTTATGCGCGTTAAAATGGCTCTGTTCAAACTTTATATGATGGATTCCCCTATGGGAAAAGATTGGTGCATTTCTGTATTGACATTTACAATTGATGTGGTTATGACTGAAAATGAGAATTTGTTGACATATGGAATTGTTGGATGCATTTTTATGTGGTTATGAGTGAAAATGACAATTGTCTGTGTACTGTTGACATATTGATTTGTTGGCTGCAGTGTATGTTTCCTAATGGCATGTTGTTAGTTTGGGTGCATTTGTATGTTTCCTGAAGCCTTACAAGATAGTGCATTGGACACTTCACTGCTTTTCCTGTTACTGGCAGAGGTTAATGTATATTTCAACATAAACATTGAACATCTTATTACGACAACTGAATAATTTCTCTTTATGAGTCTGCAAAGGGCCGTTGTATATCTTTGTGCGCAATTTGTTGGAGAGTGAATGGAATTTGTTGGAGATCAGTGAATAATTTATGTTTATGTGTATAGGTTGGATCAAAAGTACTATTAAAGAGTGCATTTGATTCATCGAAAATTGTAGCGATTGGTTGTATTCGAAGTTTAGATCCTTCGGAGAGAGTTGGTCAAGTTTTCTTAGGAAGGAATTGGTGCGAGACAGTCATCAACGTTACAGTGGATGCACTTGAAGAATTACTGCAGCCGACATCACATTTCAAAACAATCGGTGATGCGGTTTGGGAGGTTGTTCCATGGCTAAAAAATATGGTATTGAAAGTTCATTATCTTTAACAGAATTTATTTACAGGCCTATTTATTTTTGTTTAACCAAATTTATTTAAACTTCACCAGCTTTAACCAAATATGGTAGTGACTAGAAGTTCATTTTTGCAAACAGCTTGTTAGGGCTCACGATTGACACCGGCCACATTTGTCATCAAATTTACTTTCTTTTGGTTTGAACAAGAATATACTAAGTATAAATTAATTGTAAGTTGTATTCTACCCTTAACCTTTTGTCATTTTTCTTGAATATTGCATATATGTATATATTAGGTTGACGTTTTGCTCGAACATGGATATATATTTAAATGACACTAAGTATATATTAGTTTGGAATGGAGAAATATTTGTGCACATATTAATATTAGGCTTATTGATTGTGTTTATTTAATTATGTTGTCAATATATGTTTAAATGACAATTTATTTCGTGATAAAACATTATATTTTGACATTGTACGCCGTCAAAATACAATTTATGGTGACGTTCATTAGCGTTCCCCACATACGTAATATGATGCTATATTCCGCCCTTATAAACTTTTTCATGACACGTTAAAGCATCAAAATCGATATATTAACACGCTTTAAAGCATCACAACAAACATTATTAGAACGCATAAAACCGTCATAATAAGTTATATAGGGACGCCAATTTGCGTCATAATACAGCCTGTTAACACGCTTACAAGCATTACAATAAATAATATTAGGGCACCGAAAATCGTCATAATAAACTATAAAGGGACGCTTAACGGCGTCATAAGACAGTATATTAATACGCTTGAAAGCATCACACTAAATTATATAAAGGCGCCATAATGAGTCTTAATACACTATATTAAGACGCTATCTTGCGTCATATAACATAATTTATAGGGACGCTCAGGGCATCGTAACAAACTGCAGTACGATGATTAGTATAATGACAACACACACTGTTTAACGACACTTTATAGCGTCACTATAAATTCTATTATGACGCTTTATAGTGTCATTATATTAGTTAGTTAAGGTAGTTAATGATTATTACACGACGCAATTAAGCGTCACAATAAACAGTTTTTGAGGACACATTGTAAGCATCACGTAACAAGCATCACAATACAATTGTTGTCACGCTGAATCAAGTGACACTTTTATTTGGCGTCCCAACATCGAAAGCGTCACAATAACCACCTTTAGTGACGCTTTCTAGCGTTGAGAAAACACATTTTTCTGGGAGTACGTTAAATTATATTTCTAATTAGGCCAACAAATATCGGTTAGACCCAACAAATCTCCCCCTCCAGCCCATATGAGGAAGGAGACAAACCACCATTTAATCGTTCAAACTTGAGACCGGTCATGCCGGCACAAAGCTCATCAAGTTTCTCACGACTCACCACCTTTGTCAACATATCAACACCATGATGAGTTCTTACCTTCAATGGTCCACAAACATCTGAATGTACCAATTCAAGAAGTTCAGTTTTTTCTTGAAGAGGGATGACTCTTGAATGAAACCCGTTTCTGCTTTCCAGCCAAACAGTGAACACATCTTTTTAACTTTGTATCTCTCACCCTGACAACAAATTCTTCTTGGCCAAACAATCAAGTCGATTTTCACTAATGTTGCTAAGTCTCTTGTGCCAAAGCTATATCAAGTTGTCACTCCTTGCTATATTAACCGAGTTCACACAAATAGAAGCATTCATCTTATATAAATTATGAAATTTATCACCTCGAGCCACAATTAGATTCCCTTTCGTGAGTTTCCATTGACCATTACCAAAGAAATTGCAATAGCCATCATCATCAAGTTTTCCTGCTGAAATCAGGTGCAAACGAACATTAGGTGCATGCCTAACATCATGAAGCACCAAACTCAACCCATTGTTGGTTTTCAAACAAACAGACGCAATGCCTACTACAGGTATCACCGTATCATTCCCCATCATCAAAACACCAAAATCACCAAAAGTATAAGAAGTGAAGAAATCTTTCCTCGATGTTACATGATATGAAGCACCCTGACAATAACCCAATTGGAATCATCACTGGCTACAGCAACAATTACCTCTACTCTCTCTTCAATTTGAAACAATACTTCTTAGGGAAATTTACATCCAGGTACCCTGCATTTAGCCATAATTACAAATCAGGACCTATTCTTTCATTTTTTATATATTAGTCCCTAAAGTTTGATTCCGTTAGAGGTCCCCGGTAGCCGTTAGGGTTGCCGTCAAATTTTTGACCTGTTCTTCCAAAAATACCCTTGAATTTTTTTGTTAACATCTTACAAAACGACCACTCAATGTTCTACCACCTTACAAAACGACCCCTCTATTTCTTGTATATAACAAAACAGTCCCTGATACACCTGACGGAACCCTAACGGAAGTCAGGGACCTCAAACTGAATCAAACTTTAGGGACTAATATGTAAAAAATGAAAGAATAAATCTTGATTTGTAATTATGGCTAAATGCAGGGTACCTGGATGTAAATTTCTCATTATTCTAATCCAATCTTCCAACACAGCTTGGAAAATGAGAAAAGGGAAGAATCCCTTTCTTTTCTTTTCTCTTTCACCTGTGCATTCTTCGAGAGACTCTGAATGTGATGTCAATATTTTACAGGTTTGCAAAGCGGCCCCTGCACTGTGTGGAAATATAACATTGACCCCAATCTTGTACGAGTTTGTTGTTACTTCTGGTGCTTGAACACTTCTAAAAGTTTTGGCCCGTATTTGTTAACATAAAATGCTTTTTACCCGGCTTAGAAACTTCATTACAGACTGAAGTCCTTTTAAACTTGGTATGAATTCTGAACTTCTAATTTTATTAAAACTTATGAGAAAATTTTAAAGTGTACCGTATAATTCGCATTATGCAAAAGTTATATTATGAGCATTATATCGGCTAATGAAAGAATTATAACATTTTCCATGATAAAAAATTCATGCATCCATAATTTCAGGTTTATCAATAATGGGGGAGCATCTATGTTGCACGGACACGGACACGGCGACACGGATACGACACGATACGGACACGGCGACACGGATTTTTTCAAAATTTTAGGACACGACACGGCTCCGACACGGCTATATTTTATATAAATAAATATATTTTATATATAAATAAAAATATTTCATATAAAAATAAAAATATTTTATAAGTATAATCTACGTAACATAAAATATTTATAAAAATATGTAATATTAAAAACTAAAATAAAATTTGTTATTTCAATTTTCTCTCCGAAAAATTCAAAAAATATTAAAAAATACGTAAAAATTGCCCCGCCGTGTCGGACACTTCGCCTAGCCGTGTCCGAGCCGTGTCGGACACTCCACATCGCCGTGTCCGACACGCGTGTCCCTTTTTTTTTTTTTCGGACACGCCTCCAGCCGTGTCCGACACGTGTCGGAGGCGTGTCGGAGCCGTGTCCATGTCCGACACGTGTCGGACACTGCACGGCCCCATTTTGAGGCGTGTCCGTGCATTCCAGGTATTCATACAGTCAAACACAAAATTTTTAATTAAATTAATATAGTGTCGAACCACTAGCTACGCCGAAGTAGAACAAGAATATACTTATGCAAGTTCACAAATTTGAGTCGTAAGAAGCTTAGGAGTCTTCCTTCATTTGATTTGGGCCAGCCCAAATTTAGTGATAAGACCTATTAAAAAATAAATGGGCTTGGGCCTTTCTTGATTCAGACCCCTTGCTAGAGTAAACTATATTATTTTGCATAATCTGCAAGTAATCTCTCCATTCACCTAGCGCCACGTACAGGATGCACGATAAGAGCTCTTTACCTTGGCGCAGAGGATAACTCCGCAGTTCCCGATACGGCTATGTTCCTGTGTAACACTCCCCACGACACTCATTCGTGCACCTCTCTGATTTCGCTCTCACTTAGGTTTTCGAATTTCCGTCCTCAATTTCCAATGGCGTCACACGACCATCTCGATGATGTAACCTCATTCTGCCTCGATTGCTTTCTCCTATCTCTATCTCTGCATTTTGATTTTGTTCGTCCCTTTTGTGGTGGGTTTTAGTTTATTCCGTTCAATTTTATGCGTAATTGTTGAAAATTTTTGCAGGAAGATGATCTTGGGGGCGATTTCTCGGGAGGGAATGCTGCGAGGCGTTCGGGTTTGCTTAATTTAGTTGGAATTATGTCTATGATGAGCTATGTTTTATTATCCTGGTGATCGGAATTTGAAGTGTTGAGCTTTGGGGGTTTATTTCATTTTTCTGGGCAAATTGTTATGCCTGGGAGGGAGTTGATATTGTTCTTGCTGGAAAGTGGGGACAAAGTTGTTAACTTGTTATTGCTTTTCGGGGCACTCCTGCATGTGTAGTATTTACGATCCTTGGATTATGAACGATTGTATGTTTTTGGTTCGTTTTGGTTGGTTTATGCATGAAGAGGGTCTTTGCTAATAACTCTAGATCCACTTAAAAAAGATAAACTTATTACCAGCAAGTAGCCCTTGGGTTTCATCCACCCTTTGACATATTCTTGATAATTATCCATAATTTGGTTTATATTTTGGACCTTCATCTTCCACACGCATGTTATTACTACTTGCCCAACTTGTCTATTCCCAACATCCTTTTTCCTTCACAAAACATTGGCTCGAATCGATTGGGACATTTCTGATTAAGCTAATTAAGCGTCGATACAATTTTGATGTTGAACTTATCAACTTGATATAAATTGATTTTAATAAATTTAGGTTCTTTTAATTTGGGGTGAAGAAATAGTGTGATTTACAAAATTGTCCAGAAATTATTCAAATTTACAAAATTTAAAAGGGGCGGGACAATTTTGTTTTGTTTTGAAAACAGTGCACCAAAAATTAGCAGCCAGGCAAGCTTGTGCAGTGACCTGGTGTGAAACTAGTGAAAATTACGGCATAACGCGACCTACTTATTAATTTTTGTTGATTAACAACGAATTAGCGACTGGCCACTTGTCTATTATTTTTATGTTACTTTGGCTATCTGACATTTTTTGCAGCTGAACTTGGAACTTTCATATTTTCATTGCACTTGAACCTCGGTTTTCAAGCAAATAATTGAGATCTAAAACATGGCTGCCTATGGTGCTGCTGCTTCTCTTCAGAAGACCCTATCTCTGCTCCCCAGCAACCAACAAATCAGAGTTCTCGACGTTGGACTCTACGACTTGCAACGTTTTCTTGCTGAAAACAGAGATGTTGACAGAGAATTTGAAATCCGAATCCGAAATGCAATTTATGAAGCTGAAGACGTCGTTGGCTCCCACATGGCATCGGCCCACTTCGTTTCTCTGTCATCAGAAGCTGAAATGAACAACCAGAGCTTCTGCAATGAGCTGGAGGGATTAATCCAAAGCATTAATTCGATTGTGGAAATGACAAAGTCGGAGGAGTTCA
>JBBMKE010133206.1:0-16122 GCA_037834125.1 Lippia alba | reverse complement strand
TATATACTTGTTGCTAGAAGCATGCCTATCATCTCAATGTTTGAATGGATTAGAACAAAGATCATGATTAAGATCCAAGATAAGAAGAAAATGATGGATAGGTATCAAGGTACAATCTGCCCCAATATTAAGAAAAAAATGAAGTTGCAATCCAAGTTGGCTAGAAATTATTTTGCCATTTACTGTGGTGGTGCTGAGTATGAGGTACATCATTTTCTAAATGTATATATTGTGGATTTGGAAAAAAAGAGTTGCACTTGTGGGATGTTTCAATTATGCGGTTATCCATGTTGTCATGCACTTGCTGCCATAACTGAGAAAAGAGAAGAAGAGGATGACTTTGTGGACCCTTGCTACACAAAAGTTCTTTATTTGAAAGTGTACGAGAATATGATACATGGAGTCCCTGGGGAAATTGAGTACATTAAGACTCCATATATGCCACTGAGAGCCCCACCTATAAAGACAAAGAGAGGCAGGCCCGTTAAAGCTAGAAGAAAATCCGCAGATGAGGGGGTTGTTTCCACTAGGAAGGGATTAACACACACCTGCCAAAGGTGTTTCACCACAGGACATAACAGAGCTTCCTGTACTAACCCACCACATCCTAAAAGCAAATTTTACAAGGTATGTTTTATAAAATAATATTATGTTTATGGTGTTTATGTTTTTGTTTATAAAATGTTACATTTATGATGTTTGACAGGATGCACAGTCTGCTGTTGAGAATGAAGAACAAGGGACTGTTTCAACTGTGGTAAAAGATACTTAACTAATTGTTAATTTATTGATTCATTATAATTTATACTGTAATGATACTAATTGTTTGGAGGTTTTTAGTCTTCAACAGCAACAACTACAGCACCTACAGGCAGCAGTAGACAGAAGGGCAAAAGACTCAGGACTTCTTCAAGAACATGACATGAAATATGTAGTTATGTGAGCTAGGTGTTCAGCTATGATTTTTGTCAGTGAAGATTAGTATGTCAAACACCATCTGTGATGGTGTATTTTGGTATTTTGGTGAAACTTGTGCAAAACTTGTATTTTGGTGATCCTTGTATATAACTGGCAACCACCATCTGTGATGGTGTATTTTGGTATGTGTTGTGGGGATATGTTGTGTATTTTGGTTCTAGGGGATATGTTGTGTATTTTGGTGAAATGCAAATCCTTTCAGTTATGTGATGGTGCATATTTTTTAGCATTTTATGTATCATTTTTCAAGTCTCTGAAATGGAATGAGAATTATGAAACATACAAAGCTGAATCATTCATTCATCTGCCAAATTTCGTTACAAAAGGAGATTCTAATGAACAACAAAGATTACCCATATATTCCTTGAAACATACAAAGCGGAATCATTCATTCATCTGCCAAATTTGTTACAAAAGGACATTCCAATGAACAACAAAGATTACCCATATATTCCTTGATATTACACTAACACCCCCTGACACTAAAAACTTATAAACATTACAATTTCATCCAAAACATCACCATCAATGTGAAGAAAACAGCAGTAAATACCCAGGAAATGTGTACGAAAGTCCCATTGCCTTCATTCCTTGACGAACCGCCAACATTTGACATCCTAGATACCACATCAGCAGTCTCCTCACATTCGGTGTCTTCTTTAGCATTTGAATAGCTAAATGGCTCATTTCCTCCATCAATTTCAACTGGGAAACCTTGAGAACCAAGAGTAGCTCTAATCGGATTGCACCAACGAAAGAATTTGCACTGTGGGTTCTTGTTAGGGCAACAATAATAAAGCTGTCCTTTTGAAGATTTCTCTTGAGATTCAACCACTTTAATCTCACATTTTGAGTGGCATTTGCAGTAAGGTGTTTTCCCGTACCTCAAATCGATGAAACTGCTGAGTGTTGTTATGTTTGTTGACTTGCTTTTTGTGGGGGAATGGGTTTGACATACATGCTTTATATGAAGTTAAAATTCAGCCTGAAATAGTGAATGCATGTTGTAGAACAGTTTTCCTTTGATATGATTCGTCAGTTTCCTCGTTTTCCAGTAAGATGTAAGATTAGCCTGCCTGTTTCGATGAATTCAAGTGTGGTGTGTTTGAATGATGGTCACTCTCCGAGGTTATGGTGAGAATAATTGTAAGTTTCTTTTTTACTGACTTACTGGAAATTTCTTTTTTTCCTTCCAAAGGTTGACGCTTGTGCTCTTATCATGAAATTTCTTACAAATTGTAGGGAAAATATTTTGAAGAGTAGAATCTACCCTGTTTTGATGAAATCAAGTGTGTGTTTGAATGATGTTCACGGTCCGAGTACTTTGTTATGGTTGTGAATAACTGGTATATTTGAAGGCTGCATTCTTTTCGTTGTAAGAGTATAGGATATAATGCCATTATGGTTTTGACGAGATCCAAGTTCCTCTGCTGACCTCTGTTTCAAGTTATTGTTTTTCAGCTCTGTCAATTTTGAGCTCTCCCCTTTGGATAGTTAATTTTGACTTATGTCAGAGTTTGCTTGAGAGAATATAAACACCCTTTCATGTTGACTGTATTTGGTTAATCTTCATTCACACACACATGCAGAATCACTCACTCACACAAGCAGATGTGACTAACTCACTCAAGCACACCTCTACATAAATAAACATATTTGCATTGAGAATATACATATTTCTGTGTCCCCTTTAGGAAATGAATGAGTGTGAAACTGCAAAAATACGGCTTCTACGAACTGTCATCTTATTGCTCATTTTTCTTATTTGTTTCACTTATCTTGTCCTTTGGGATTGAACCCATGAAAAATGAGCTCAAGCAACAAAGTTAGTTGCTCGTAAGAAGAGAACAAGATCTTTTGGGAAAGCTCAACCTAAAGAGGTAATTATGGGACCTTTGATTTTTTTCCCCTTTGAATCTCGCTAATTACTCCTTTATACATCTGTTTTTACAGCTTGAAAAAAGCTGCTTGGACTGCATAAGAGAGAATTTAGATATAAAACGAATTTGGTTTTAGATGACGTATAACGAATTTCATATGAAATTTATGCATAAGAGAGAAGTTTTTTGCTTGTTTCGATACTGGAAAAGGTTATATCAGTTAACCTTATGAGCTTTGATGACATAACCATTAAGTAGAGGACTGCACTAATTCGTACTTCATTACTTTAGGAAGAAGAACCCTTTTTCTCTAAGTGGAAAGTAAATCTGGAATCATTTTAAATTCATGTTTGAGTAACCTTGGGGTGTTACTATTTATCATAAAGCTTCATGCATTGATTTTGAATGTATTACAGAAAAGTTGACTCTGTGGTAAAATAGATTAAGGTAAATGCTACATAGTCGAAAGAAAATCATTGACCATCGACAGTATAATGAATGTGTTTTTGTTCATAACCAAATTAAAAAGTCGCACAACCAGCTCTTTTCAGGCCAAGTATACCAGCATCCTTAGAATCTTATGAAAAGGTCAGGGACATCTATGTGCAATATCTAGAGACAACTTCTGTAACGACACATACGCTTATCCAGATTAGGAAGTGCCAAGTATCTAAACCAATTTTGCTCATAAACCATGCCGATATATAAGAATGATTTGATCAAATTGATGCAAAAACCATCAGACTCATGAATCCTCTATTTTATTTAGGTTCTGCAAGAGATATATATACGGGGGTACCCTTTGGAGTTAGTTTGATACATGCTTACATTTTAACATCTAGAGCTTTAGTTACTTATTTTTCTCCTTTGCCATGAAGAATGTTTGGATGATGTGAAGGATCGATGTGGCAGTTGATGTACTAATGGAAAGGTATGCCTCTTGCACTCTATTCTTTTTTAATTAATTAATTAATCCATTTATCTTTTTTCTACCACTCCATCAACAGCAGAGTAGTTTTCCTTTATCTCTTTGACTCCCTTTTACACTCTTTTCTAAGGCTGAAATTAAAAATCCAACACAGCATCCTTTGTTCACCCTTTATGTAGTGCATTCTTTAGGTAGAAGAATCAAATTATAACAATAGAGTAGACATTCTTTTTTTCTTTGGAGAGTATAAACGCAAAGGACGCGGCAGTGCAAGAAGGCAGGATAGGCAGGTAGAGAGAGAGAGAGTCGCGATTAAATCTTGACAAGCAAGCAATGAGAATCAGGATTAAATTGTGACACGATAGTTATAGTCAGTTGATAAAATCACGTTCTGGTCTGAATAAAACATTTTTTTAGGGGGGTAGAAATTCAAAAACTTGAAAAACCTTGGAAATATAAATAAAAACCCCTTTCTCTTGTATGTAAAGAAAACTTTTTTGTTATATTCAATTGTTTCCAATGTTGTATGTCATTTTGATATGCTTCAAATTGTTATGGATGATCCAGTGTCTATATAGGATCCCGGAGATGTGATTTACTCTTCATTCGATTTACGTCATGAGCTCTACAGTTTACTAATCAACTTTTTGTTTTTAACTCACTCATTCCATGAGTTTGTTTCCTTGTGCTGTAAATTCCCATGTAAGAACTGAATTTGTTAATTCATAAATTTAACCATTTTCCCTCCATATACTTGATATTGGCTGTGCAGGGTTTGGACCCTCCGAGGGAAGAAGCAATTGCATCAGCAATTTCTTTATTTGAGGTATGTTTTTCTCTTGGGACAATACAACGGTTTTATATCCCGTATTGTTTATGTCTGTTTGGGGCATAAAGTTCCATGCATTAATTTTGAATGTTTTACAGAAAAGTTGACTCCATGATAAAATAGATTGAGCTAAATACTGCATATATAGTTGAAAGAAAACCATTAACCATAGACAATATAATTATTTTTTGAATTTATTTAAGTAGTTTATATATTTTATTTTTTAAAATAAATTACTATAACATTTGGATAAAAGAAATTCAATATTTCTTAAAATCTTTAAGATTCAGTATTTATAATTTATATGTGGTAAATGATAAGAGTATACAGAAAAACGAGTGAACACTAAAGAAAGAAAAAGGTCATTTGGATTTAATCTTAGGGAACAATAATAAGAACAATATTTTGTTTTAATCTTAGGAAATAAAATCACTACCCATAACATTTGTTTTTTAAAATTATATTTTATTTCTAACTAAGTTGGATTAATGGGAATAAATAAATAAATAAATATTCAGCTCATGCATTCCGCAAATAAGTCAAAAAAATTAATTAATTAGTTAATAATACAAACTATTATGAAACAATTAAAATTAAAATTTCTATAGAATTAAAATGAATCTGTATTGTAATTTATGCTTCTTATTTCTTTCTTAATTGTTAATTATGCAAAGCAATATTGATAAAGATTTGGGCTTTTGGGAAAGAATTTATGCCCAAATAACTCTTTCCTTGTAAAATTACGAAAAACCGATTATAAATTCCAATGCGGTCAATGCCGTCTCAGAGGATTCGGTATGAAGGGGAAAAAAAACAAAGAAAAGAAATGTTTAGATATTCAAATTTAAAATTAGTGTATTATTTGTAAAAATCAATATAAAATTAGATTATTACTTTGTAAAAGTCAAAGTATTAAAATTTAAAATTATAATATTATTCTTTTTCTTTGTGAAATTGCAGTATTATTCATAAATGTTAACATATTCAGGTTTAAAATTAAAGTATGAAAAGAAAAAATAAAAAATAATAATATTTAAAAAAATTGCAGTCAATTTAGGTATTCAGGGAGTAAATATAAAATAAAATTTAAAAATGACGAATTAGTACTAAAAATTTTAGTATCAAGGAAACTAAATTTTGTTACTAGGTACTTAAAAAAAATAAAGGCCAAAAAACAACTCATACCAAATAAATAATCTTTTACTCCATACGAATCGATTTCTTACACATCAACTATCCCTCCTATATAGCCATCTTTCAGAGTAGGTATATATTTGATAAAAGGGATAAATATTTTTTGTCATCCAAACTATGTCATCCGAACTTATTTTCATTGTAAACCACCATCTAATTTTGAGTGATTTTATTAATTTTAAGTGGCTTTCCGGTATTTAAATACTCCACACGCAATGTGCACATGTTTTTAATAAAAAAGTAAATTAATTTTTCCATTAACTCCGATCATTCTCTAAAGTTTTAATATAATAGAAGGCAGTTTATTATTATTATTATTATTATTATTTCAATCTTCTTATCACTTATTTGTTGAAAAAAATATATTTAATTACAAATTTTCTATTTCACTTATGAAGACTGTGGTCCATAACCTGACGAATCAAATCGTTTTAAAAAGACGAGGATGTATCAAATAATTGTAAAAATTTTATGAATTATTGTATTTAGCGGTGTTGAGAGGATATTTAAGATATTTTAAGCCCAAATTGTATAGATGAGATGACAGTTTGTAAAAATTGTATAAATGGGATGACGGTTTGCAACGAAAATAGGTTTAGATAATATTTATCCCTTTGATAAAATCACTAAACTAATCTTTATCTTAAATCGGGAGATTCTTTCATGCTCCGTGTTTTTAACATGCATCGAGGTCCACGCCAGATGCAAGACTTTCTTTAACCCTATAGTTCAACTTTTGTAAAAATTCTTACAAAAGGCAAGAACAACTCGTAGAACCCTATATAAAAGGGAGACTTGAATCAAATGAATTTATTTAGGTGAATAATTTTTGAATTTTATTTGTATTATAAGTAAATTTTGAGGTTAGAACAAAATTCTTAAAAGTGGGTCAAATATTTTTCTTAATGTTATCTTAATTGAATAGATTATTAGTGATAATTATTTATGTCAATTAGTAAGAAGAGTTATTAAATAACTTATTAAAAAAATAATAATAATAATAAGACTTAAACGGCCTTTTAATTAGGAAAAAAAACAAAAAAACACTTTAAAAATTTAAAAATCATTCCCAATGAACATGAAATTTGATGTGAAAATATGTAACATGGTGTTCGAAATAAGCTTAACAGGCAATATGGGACTTACAACAACAATAATCAACCACAAAGTTGCAGGCATAACTAAGAACAATCAACCACAACTGCTACATTAGATTATATCCATAGGTCAAACAACATGTATTCAGAAACGACTTGGATCTATATAGGTAATCTACAACATTATGATAAAAAACATTATAAAAGTAGTAACTGAGAAAAATATATCATTATCCAAAATGCAGCATTATCACTTTCAAAACCAATCACAGTTAATAAAATTCAATCAAGAAAGTTGAAGATAGAACAACTCATGCGTGTGTGCGTGTGCGTGTGAGCAATTCGAAGGGCCGAAAAGGAGATTCAAGAAAACTGCATCCATCACCATTAACTTACCCTACCTTTCCATGCCAAAACTCAACAGGCTCAAAGGTGATAATACTAGACAAACTTAAGTTGTCAAGTTGTCAAGTAAAAGGCATCAATGACAGCACAACTAACGTAGGTATCACGATAAGCAATAAAACCTGATACTACAAAATTCCCTCTGACCAGAGCCATGCAGATAAAACGGGAGTAATAGCAGAACAACTTTGTATTCAGAGTTCTACCAATGCTTATCACAAAGATGAATAGTTGAAAGTTGAAGCACTTTCAGACAAGATAGATGAGGAAAGAGGGGAGAAAAATTGGCAAAACGGATTTGAAAATCAAAAGCTGTCTACAAGAAAAATGTCTAGGTCAAAAACACCAGAGAAGATATTATCACCATATCCCCTGTTGCTTCTCTATGCAAAAACTGAAAGAAAAGTGATTTTTGGTGTTCAAGTTTAATCTCAAATTGGGGTGTAAGAAGAGTTTGAGTCAGCATGCAACAATATGATCGGATAATAGTTATTTAAATTAATTAGATCCTTCAAACTTAAATTAATTTAAATAACTACTTTTTGTATGTGAGTTGAGCTAAAGGTTGAACTTGAGCTCTTCTATTAAAAACAAGGCCCGAGTGCAATTTGTTAGCCAAACTTTTTGTATGTGTTTTATAATTAGTTCCCAAAAATAAAAAAAATAAAAAAATCCCTCAAGGCCAAACTTAATTCATAACCATTCGGAGTAGAGTAGAGCAGGGTGGTGAGCATACCTGAAATTATGTAAATTGGCATATATGTACCATTGTAGAGACCAAAGCTCTGATACATTAAGTGTTCTAGAGACCAAAAGTCCATGTAAGTGGTACTTCGGATAGACTAAAAGGCAGAAAATGACGGATGTGAACAAATTTGAATAAGATTTAGTCTATGGGCAAGTAAAGGCGACAGGACAAGTAGAATCCCAATGGTGGAATGAAATTATAAAATGGAGCAAACAAATGCACTGGGCAAGTAGTAGGTTTGGAACAAGTGAACATGTTGTTGAAGACATGTACGTGACTTAGTTACCATGCACTAGTTTAAGTCACTAGTGTGGGAGCGTCAAGACTGTTAAAACTCCACTATCTATGTATTATCTTTCAACAGATATGTACGTAAAAGATAATGCTACAATCACGACAAGAATAAGCATTAGCTGGATCACAAATCAAGAGTCCTTACCTTGGCAGTTGATGTCCAACTAACCTCAGAGCCTATAGGTAGATGTTCATTAAGGTGATCTCCTTTCCTGTTTTAGCAAATGGGACAGATCATCAAAAGTAAAGAATGGTAGTGTACTTATGACGTAGCATACTGAAAATGCCACTATCTCCAAGAAGTATAAGTTAAATATGCCATGATTAGTGAAAATGCATATACAACCAATAGCTTCTGATTCATTTCATGGTTTTTGTACAGCATCTAACCAAGGGCCATTCATGACTCAGAATAACAGCTACATTTGTGTATATGAAACAAAGAGATACTGAAAAGCCTCATTACCTGTAAATTTTTTCGCAGGCCTTCTGCTTCCCTGCCTCTCACTTCTTCTCTGCTTCTTGTTTTCCATCCACCATCAATTGTTTTTCCCATCGAAGGTGTACAATGAAACTAGTTTCCACCAAAAAAAAAAAAAACAATGAAACTAGTAGACAAAAAGAATGATATCAATTTAGATACATTTTTCTCAACGTATACTTTTATCGGGGATAGGGCCGTGCATGGATTGATAAGAGGAGATTAGAATGTGTATAGTTTGTGAGGTTAAAGCTGCATTTTCCATACAGTAGATGTACTGCAGCTGTTAGTATAGTTTTGAGTTTCTAACATCCACCAGATTTAGATTTCTGTCATCAGTGCAAGACTTCATCTTTGAAAACCCTACAAAATAATCAACAATGGTTCAATCTCCAAAGTTATCTTCCTCATGAAACATGTTTTCGGCAAGTCGAGACATGGCTCCGAGACCTGCGATAGGAATTTGGAGGAGATAAGAGAGGAGATTGAGGGAGAGAGGAGGTGGAAAACAATTAAACAGTCTACGTAACTGTATCAAAGTTGTTACACTGATATACCCTGGGGGTTTTGTGTAATTACACAAACTATCCCTGAGGTTTGACGTTACAAAAGCTTTTCCCAGCAGATCCTGTGCTCCGGACCATCTTTGAGAACACAGTGTCTTTGTTCTGGATCAGTGTTTCCGGTGTATCAAACTCCACAACCTGAGTTAAATAGAAGCTGTCAATCTATCTTTCTGCGCTTTGTTTGGCATTATATTCCCGAATTTCGGAGTACACTGTCGAAATATTTCATGTGATGTATTTGTAATAAACTTTTTCCTCGATAAACGAGGAATTTGTATTAAAGTTTGTATGTATTGTTATGATTTCGTGAAAACAATATATAAATTGAGATGATGTGATACTTGATAGTGTTATAAGGATCTACATATCTTTCTAACTGTACATGTAATTTTTAACAATTTAAATGGGAAAAGATATATGTAGATTAATATAATTATCGAAATGCATGACAGAGGTGTTTTGGATAATGTACTCATTCCAACTGAATAAATAATCCAGGGGCAATTACATAGTCATACCCTGACTTTGATTTAATTACACAAACTTCATCTGAGGTTCGACAAATACAAAAACAGAGGTTCCTCTAAATCGATGGTCATTATTAGACTAGAAACCCACTTCATATATTTAAAAACAGACAATGAGCTGACTTTTACTTAATATAAATACATTCAACCTAAGTTGTGACTGTGAGCAAGTAAAGTATTGAAGAGCATCCTACAAAGGAAAAAGATATCAATATTACCTACGTTTTGTGACTTTGGCAATCAGGGTCACAAGACCCAAGTAGACAATGCCATAGATGTAAGCTGCTTTGGCTGCACGAGAATTGCCCTGCAAACCTGTTCACATAATGAATTAGGAAAATTTATGTTGCATAATGAATAAATGGACAAAGTTCACATAATATCAACAAAAGAACAAGAAGAGTAGTTATCCAGATATTGTTTTGTTCACTACCTTGAGCAGCAGGGAAGTGAAATAAGTTGAACAAAATTAAGTTAGAAGTTACAGAAACTCTAAGAAATAAAGATTCAGGTAAAGATGTCAATAAAGATGCAAGTTCGACATACCCGTAACAATTTTCTGCTGACAAAAGTAGCCTTTTAAAGGAACCACACGTATTCATAGTGACTGGCTGACAGAGAACATCTCATTGTCATCTTGTTTACCTACATATATAGATATATGCAAGATAGATCAGAATAAGCAACAGCATCACAGAAACTCTTTAAGGCAAAAAGAATCTATTTGAAATGCAGCTGGTCTTAGTCTTCTTCTCATGCCAAGATCTATCAGGAGACTTTGGAGATGATGATAAATCTCGAAAACCTTGAAAGCCCAAGGTCAATACCCTGAAACAAAATAAAAAATGCAAATTATCACAATAATTAAAGACTGCAACAGAAACTACACTTCATTTATCATACATTTGATTTGTATACATATGAACCTTTTCATTTGATGCATTAAACATATGCTCGATTCTCATGCAGACTTTCATCACATAAATGCAGTATCCCTTTTGTATATATTGAACAATTTCTTGCCTATTATGCAATATTTGATTTATAAACTAATGCTCATCAAACCTTCACAAAACTCTAAAATGATCACAATATGAAGCTGTCTTTGTTTAACATTAACCACTAATATAAATAAACCCCAACTCAGAACCCATCCCAGCCACCTCAAATAGGATATAAGTATTAAACAAGGGGAAAAAAAAGAAAAAAAAAAAAAGAGCACCTCATAGGCAATATTATCCTTCTCAGCAACAATAACGATAAAGCGCGCTCCGCATGTTTTTAGTATTTGTACTTGTGTATGTAATATATACCGAAAATAGAGAAGAATTCATGAACAGAACAATAACTGCACGAGAAGCAACAAAGGAGCAGAGTTTGAGAACTAGAAAGACAAAAATAGTTGATGGGGGTAATACACGTGGCAGCATTGTCCAAAGCACATTTTGGAAATTCTGAAAAATAATGTACAATCCATTTATAAAATATGAGAAGAAAACAGCCATTTTCTGGTCACAAACCTAACCTGCAACATACTTGCGAACTGGACATAATAAAGATGGTCCATTCAATCCAGTAAAATTCCAATAATTGGAAAATTGGATCCGGCAATCAAGAGTGTCAAGGATTGCAAGAACTCCTTTGCAAAGCCAAAAATAAAAAATAAAGGAAGAAAATGCCATATCTAACAAGTCTTAACAGGCAACATATCCAATGAAGAACAAGGCCATTAAAAAGTGAGAGATAATATACTTACAGTCTCCACTGCAACAACTAGAGCTGTTTTTGATTTAGAAGATGCTATGGCAACAGAAAAAGGACAAGGCAGAAAAAACCATCTGTACAACCACAAGCGGCCAAAGACTTAAATAAGTTTCCCATAGATCCACAAAGGCAATCGTAAACCTTCTGAAATGCTTACTCATTTCAAACAATATGCATGAACAAAAAATCACAAACTAAAACTAGTAAAACCTGTAAATATTTTCTGAGCATTGCCCAAAATTGGAGTCTATAACTTCAACCATCAAATCTTGTCTTGACTAAAACTAAATCTCATGTCTAAGAAACCTCTAATGTTGATGTTTCTACAAAACTAGGGTAAATAACTGATATTTTCAAGTTGAGCTAGAGAGCCAAGCATATATCCATATACATACACACCCGAATATTAGAGAGCCAGCCCATAAAAGTGACAAAATATATAAACTCCCTATAATTCAGCAATATGTTCTAAATTAAAGTTTCAAATTAATATATATATACGGTTGTGGAGGACTGCTCGGTGCTCAAAATAAGTGAAGTACTAGGGGAAGGGGAAAAAGGTGAACCCCCTGCAGGGTGGTTTATGTAATATGCTAAAAGGTTCAACCTCTCTGCAGGAGTGTTTCATGTAACTTTGGAAGCTTTTCAAAATCAACTTGTTAATTAAGATCACTACTCTTTCTGAACAAAATTTTGTATCCTCTTAATTTTAGAACATTGGTGGAAGACACTCGATTTATACAAAGACACACTCCACTGAAGACAAACTTTCTATTTGATTACAACAATAACATTCAGAAGCCATATATACGCACCATTTTTGCAGGACTGAGTGTAAGGGAAGCCACTGATTCATCATTCTTCAAATGACAATAGATAATTAAATTCGGATTAATAACTGTCATGATTTTTTAATATACGAAACAATAAAACACAAGATTATATTTTCCCAGTGAGCGGCAAAGCGTATAATATTTATAATTTGAGGCGGCACACCATCACAATGGGATAATTGAGGGGGTAAATTGAAACTCACCATAAATTATGAAATCCTCAGAAAAACATTGGAGAAAGGAAAAAGGGAAAAGGAACAAATAAAATGACATAAAAAATCACCCTATTTACTCCTATCAAAACCCTTTCGCTAATGAGACTAAAACCCTAATTCCCCCCCCCCCCTGCTGCTACAATCTAATGTCAACAAACCATTGTGTTATTCCCAAATGGATGCTCACTAAAAGAAAAACAAAACGTGGTCAGTTGTTCGAGCATGTTTTAGTCACCTCATGATTCAGTGGCTTCCATAGAAGGTCTGAACCAGCAGTAATGGCCATCTGCCCAACACAGTCGACCAGAAAATCATCCACTTCTTTGACACATGGGCACATTAGGATGATCATCAATAGACACTGGGGGATCCTTGACAAGTTGTGACAAAATGGGTTACAAAATCACCTAAAATATACATAGTAATCAACTAATGCCCCAGCACAAAAAATACAGATATTCGAGCCAGTTGAATTTGCAAGCTTCCACAAAATAGGTTGCTTTGGTTGTTGGGAACTTTTTCAAAAGGCAGTGCATATTTATAACATGACAAGAGCAACAATTTTTTAGACAAGATTGCTTAAAATCTCGGGCAAAGTGAAGATGGCTACTCTACCAGAACACAGGCGCATCACAGAGAATGTATTCTTAGCCATAACTATTAGATGTTCTGATGCAAGTGCAAACTCAGGGAAAATTTTGCTTTAGATAAGGTAGATGCACAACATGAGACCTGAAAACCAATAATCTGCAAAACACATGGCACAAAACACAAATTTGACATGCGCGCATTAGGATCATAAAAAGAATTATAGGCAAGGTGATTACTGAAACAAATGATAAACAAAGAATCCCGTAAAGCATTCCAAAGTCGATTGAACCATCTAACACTGAAATCACATATTTAAAATTGGAATCGACAATTATAGATAAGCATTCATTTGGTATCCAAATCTCTCATCATGAACAGTCCAAGTAACAGCCGGTAATGAAGTCCTGAAAGAACTACAATCGACATCGCACACATTCTATACACCATGACTAAAAGTAAACGCGCATACACATGACACATGCATCCAATCAAGAAACAAAGGACCGTAACTGCCATTCTGCTTATGAGCAGTAAAGATAAATCAAAATTAGTAGACAAAAGAATAACGGCCCTAAACCCTTTGCTTTTCGCACAGATTAATCAGTATCATCCAATCATGAGCATTTAAGATACACAAAAATTAAAGTATCACCAAAAATCTCATACCAATTCCAATGAAGTTCCCCTGGACAATAAGACTGCAGCCAAACAATGCCTCTGGGTCGCAATCCACTTTGGGATTGTCGGTGGATGAGGAAGAATGAAGGAAGGGAATGGGGAATTAATTTAGCGGTGGCCTTATGATCAACTCTTCAAAAAATTAAAATCAAATCTCTCGGATTACATTGGCTCCAGTCTCGTATGGTAATTTTAGGTTTTACTAGTTACTAGCCGTTGGACGATTTTGTAATTAATTAAAATAGCCGTTGAACATTAACGCCTATAATAAGAGATTTTTTTATTTTCTAAATTAAACTTCCATTAATATGATATGCATAATTAGGCTCTATTTTTTAAAGTTTCTATTAATATATGTTTAATTGAGGTATTTTTTGGACAGCGTAGTATTGGGCTCTGCCGCATAAGACATTTTTCAAACAAAAAATTGTGCCTTCATTGCCGTTACATACATATTATGCATAATAGTAAGTCCGCACTTGCGTGCAAATTAAAAAAATATTATCATTAAAATATATTAAAATTAATTTTCAAGTTAGTTATTTTAAATATAATTAGTAAATTATAATAAATAAAATATAAATAATATAATATAATATTATAATAATAAAAATAACAATTAAAATAAAATTAAAAATATGAGGAAAAAAGCTTTAAATTACATAGAAAAAGAAAAGAAAGAAAAATCGATGTGAGGTGACTGAAATTTTACTGATAAATAAATCAATTATGCGTGGTTGGGTGATAAAAAAAATAAAGAAAAAATAAAAAAGAATTCACGATACTATATGGTCTCTAGTTTAACAAAATAATGAGTAATTATGCAAATTCGATATGTATACTAAAAAATATTATTATTTAAATATATTAAAAAGATTATATCCATATATATATATAATTATTTTTAATATAATTAATAAATATAGTAAATAAATTTGATATGTCATATTAATCAAAATAATAATTAAAATATAAATTAAAAAATATGAAGAAAAAATTATTAGAATATAAAAAGTTTTTTAAACGAAAATAGTTAAAGTGACGTGGGATAAAAAGAGAGTTAATAGATAATACATCCAATTGTAATGGAGAAAAAAAAATTAAGAGAGAAAATAGTTATTTTAGGGGGCGGTCTCACTTAACTCTCTCTAGGTACCCCTAATTTTAGTTTACTTCCTCCTTTGAAAATTCTCCTCACTTACTCTCCATTCCACTTTGTTAATTTTGGTCTACTCCCCAAGCACCTAAAATGATATTCCTACCCTCAATTTATCATCACCAACAAACCCATCTTCCAATTAATGTCTGAAAGCAAGAGCAAAAATTACGTTCCCATCTCGCAGGCGCAACTCTGCAGTCGGTGCCCCCAAATTGCCGACGGCGATCTTGTATTTCGGAAAGTTCTCATCTTTTTCTCTCTTTTCCTTCTAATTATATTGCACCATTACCGGCGCACCCAATTTCACGCAGGAGACGGGAAAGACAATGTTGAAGTAAATCGGCTCCAGAAACTCTCGCCGACGTACTCCAGGTCTGGGTCTTTACTCCCGTCGTTTGTAATTTCAGGCATTTCGTTAATTTTACCATTTCATAGCTCAAGTTTGTTGTTTAATTTTTTGAGCAAGGTTTTGGATTTAGCGACGGCTAGCTCAAACGAAGAGAATGAACTAAAATTGGGCATGACATGTGGGGACATATGCCATATTCATGAGCGTCTCTTGGGCGGTATGATATCCATAGGTATGAGGGTGCATCCTATGATAGAGTGAGATGGTAAATGTGGTCATTTGGATTTTGTCATCAAACTGTTTGATGACATGTCTGAAAGAGACTTTGCTTCTTACAACATTATCATTTCTTGTGTGGTTAAGAATGACATTTCTATGAAGCTTTTTGTTGTTGATAATGAACTATTTCAATGGATTAACAATCGAAATACAAGGCGTAGCTCTATGTTGGAAAACAGAATCAGAAAGCAGCGGAATTTAAAAATTTTATCCAACAAAAGGACCGGGGCTCGCAATTGTGAATCCAAACTCGTAGTGTTAGAAACTTACTTTCTAAATAATCTCTCTTGAAGCGTTACAAGCCGCCCAAGAACGCTCTTCTCGCGG
>JBBMKE010133096.1:0-16123 GCA_037834125.1 Lippia alba | reverse complement strand
GCTCCGTTTGATCCTGTTTAGCTTCCGCATGTATGCTTTATTATTTGCGCACTCTGTTTAGGGTCTAGCCCCGCTTAACTTAGTGTGTGCGTGTCTAGGTCTCCGTTCGATCGGGTTTAGGCTCACATATGGAAGTCAAGTTCGTATGTGAGTTTGGGCTCGGGTGTGGGGGATGTGGATGGCCCACGCTAGGGCATCACGGAACGCCTCAGGGACCGGCCTCGTCTCCGACTGGACCCAAATTTATGCAAGAAAGGTGAAGTGAGACTCAAAATGACCATATAAGATGCTCGACAATGAAATGAATATGATATGATATGCTCAAGAGTTAATATCATGTCATGGATACGTTCATGTGCACAATAAATGCATTAAAATATCAAACTCAAGCATTTCAATCCACTTATGAAGTATTCACTTCCAATTGAATCCATATCTTTCATGAATCAATTCAAATCGAGCCATCAATCTCAAACAATGGTCATAACATGTATATGAACAAGTGACCAATTCATATGAATCATAAAATAAGGGTACAATGCACAATTATGGTTCACAAACCAAGATTCCATTCATTCATGCGCATAAAGTAGCAATTAGGGCATGCGAAGTCATAACACGATCAATTCACGACAAACAAACCCCAAATTTTAGCATGAAGCACATAATACATCCAAGAAATATAATTCATATCAATATCAATCAATAGAAAGCCATACAATACCATATCAACCATAAAATTAAGGATACAACACGTTAGGATCAAGATCGGAGTGGGAGACAAGCGAACCGAGCAAGAAAACGAAGAAAAAACCACAAAGAGGGAATCTGGGGGAGTAACGTCCATTACCTATATCCCTTTAGAAAATGAGGAATGGCCATTACCTGGCATAGTGATGTACCAGGCCAAGGTAACAACCTTTACCTCCACAAAGAACAAAACTGGCATACGCCCGTTACCTCGCACAAATTTTCAGCCCCTAAAACCCCAAGAATCCAACCTCCAACCCTTCCCAACTCAAAAACACTAGCAAAGAGTGATTAAACCACAAAATTCAAGAGTTTTCATACCCTATAACATGCTATAAATGAGTCTAACATGCAAGGAACGAAATGAGATGTACTAAAGTCCAAAATCCCAACTTTTCTCAACGAAGAACTAATGGCAACCTCATGAATTCACACCTACCAACTAAAATCCATCCATAAAAGTATTAATGAATGTAATAGGAGAAAGAAACCTCAAGCATATCACAAGAAACAACAAGGAAGCATGCCATCTCAAGAATTTATTCAAATACTTACTATTCATTCACTTGATCGATTCTCCAATCAAACCCACAGCATATCTTGCATATATACACTTAAAAAAACAATTAGGATATTCCAAATCATATTCCAAGCTTACCTTTAAAGTGTGGGAGGAGATGAAGGTGAGGGATCACTTGGAGATGAAGATGAATAATGTTTCTTGAGGGGGAAAGAGGGGTCTCGGTTTGCTGCTATTTGTCTCCCACTTTGGTGAATTAAATGGGTTAATTTTGGTTTTTGATGGTTAAAGGCTGAGTTAAGGTCACTTAGGTTCAAACCTCACCTCATTTGGTTAAGTATAACCATAGTTAGGGCCATTTTAGTGAGCTAGGATCCATGTAGATGGGTAAGTGAGCATGTTTGAGTTCCGGGTGAATTTCGGGTGGTCGATCAAGGTTAGAAAAATATCATGAGCATATATATACATTCATAACACATAAATACACGACATATTCAAAATTCACAAAATTCCAAATTCAAATCAAATAGAATCTGCACACGAACTTGACACTCAAGCGCAAGACGTTCCATAAGCATTCAAGTTCACAAATTCTCAAGTATTCACAAGAATTCAAATATGAGAAATTCAAGTATGTACAAAATAAATCACATAATTATATATGTAATGAAATATAAAATGCATAAATAGTATCACTTACGTCATACCTGTACGACCAAAAGATCGGGACGTTACAGGACATGCCTTTATCGACACTTGATGTGGAGTAACCAACCCCCGATTAAACCATCATCAAGGTCTAGTTGGCGGCAGGTATTGTAATAGCCATTGGCGCATTTCTCCTGATCTATTAATCTACCATAACCACCGGGCCCATAAGAACAATAGATTTTACTTGCTTAACAATAATTGAATATTTCAAGATAAAACCTTTGATTTGAATAATAGAAGAGTATAATTTGATATTAAAACAATTTTTCCAAAAATGGATAGTATTATATATAGAGGAAAATAAAACAAATCATTATTTGGGTAGGCCAAAAGTATTTTTGTATATATAGTCATGATCTCAGTTGAAAATATTTTAAACCTCATAAAGTCTTCAGGATCCCACTGCTCGATATTGACGCCGCCTGAAAGTAATAAACTACTACAAGCTTAGGTCTAAGTTCTTACTACTAATGAGAGTATGAAGGAGTATGAGAAATGTAGCGCCCGACGCGTGACGCCACATTCCCCGTACCAAGACCCGACCTGCATATGAAATAAAAGTCCATACATAAGCCAAATCAAGGCGAACAGGGATACAACTCACTCGCTAGGCTAGGGGGGACTAACCCTTGAACCATACAATCCTACAAACTATACATAAACCAGAGTTAGGCAACTAAATTTACATATCATATAATCAATTTAAGCCACTGACTCTAAACAAAGTAATACGAGTAATCACGACTTTCACAGCCTGAAAACAAAATATAAAGCGCCACAGGCGACCATAATATAAGTACAATAAATAAATATGAGTGTATCAAAGAAGGTACTAGATATTAATGCAAGACTCCATAAGACTCCACAAGACTCGTATTCCCGCCCTAGCACTCTCTGAACTGCACAAAACAACTGAACAAATTCGGGTTCAGTCTAAAGGAGACTGGTGGGTATAAAACAGGGCATAAGTAAGTATTACGACAAAATTAAATCACATTTATGCAAGCTATAATCCCGAAAGAGATTTTCAAAGGATTTTCCAAGTGGGCAAGAAAAGAATCATCAAATGGGATTATAACATTCAATTTCAATTCATAGTTCCATCATTAGGTCATACGTGAGCCCGGCGAAAGACTAAGTCTCCAACCTCCACCTCGTGGGTTCATAAGTCATAAATCATAAATCATTCATGATCATACATTAAATCTTTTGTGCACGTACATAGACATAACCATACATATACTCCTTTTTTCTCCAGATGGTGGACAGGTTTGCAAGACCCAACCACCTATACATAGTCCAATGAGGGTACATGAATTTCCCAATTGGCGCTTAGCTCTCATTCCCCGCCAATCTCCTAGCGGGATCTGTTATCACCGCTATTTGGTTGGGACTAGCATACAGGGTTCACCGTCGGCCCTTGCCTCCCTGAATCACCAAGTACACTAAGCCCCTGGGCCTCATAAATGAGTATACAAACAATTCGTCAAAGTATAAGATATGTGGTTCATAAATAAAGGGCTTAAAGTTTTAAATCATTTACTCTAAAAGAATCCATATACATAATATAGTTTAGATTAAAACCTTGCACGTTGGATATATATATTGGGTTAGAGTACCTAAATAGTAGAGAAACCCACCTTCAAGGCAAAAGAAAAGAACAAGAGCCTCACGGACCGGCCTCGTCTCCCACTGGACCCAAATATGTGCAAGAAAGGTGAAGTGAGACTTAAAATGACCACATAAGATGCTCGGCTATGAAATGAGTGTCATATGATATGGATAAGAAGTAATTTCATTTCATGGAAATATTTATGTCACAATAAATGTCTTAAGGGCTCATATTCAAACATTCCATTCATCAATCGAAGCATTCATAATCATATGAGTACATATCTTATCAATTCATATCAAATTGAACCTTAAATTCCACATATTATCAAATTACACAAGTCTATAAGCTTAGAACACATAGGGGCCATGCTAGGGGTGGAAGAGACCCACACAAGCGAAGAGAAGCGAGAAAACAACGCACGAAAAATGGCCAAGGCCACTGCAAGGGATCCATGGCCGTGGATCTCCATGCCTTCAAAATCCACGGCCGTGGATCTAACGCACTAGCACAAAACTTTGCTGCATCATTCCCACAGCCATGGGTTCTTCTGCACGGAGTTCCCACGGCCGTTGATACCCCTCAACGGCCAAAACTAGTTTTAAACACCAAATTTCGGCCAAAACAAGTTTTGATCATGCAAGAACACCTCAAAATCAAACCAAACACCAACCTAATGTCATAAAATTATGCATCAACACCCTAATACATCCAAAGGCATCCAAGAAGCAAGAATTCAAGTTCATACAACAAAGATTTCAAGTAAAACAATCATAAGAACTCCAACGGAGAAAACCGGCATACATGAGTGCATAAATGAACCAATTACTCCAATCCTTGCACCAAAAAATACAAAACCAAATCCCAACTCAATATACTACACAATAACAAGAAAGGGGAAGAAGGGGATCAAGGGATTAAGCAAAGCCAAAACCGCACTCATGCCAAAAATCACCTAATTAGCACATATTTCATTCAAATTGATCAAATATCCAAGAATTCATGCTTTCCCTTCAAAACCCACCTAGTTCTAAATGGAAAAACATTCCTCAATCAACCACCACCCAAGGAATTCATAAATTCACCATAAATAGGCATCAAGGATAACTACAAAAGCATTCAAACCCAAAGAAGTCAAGAAAAGCACAAGAAATCCCCAAATTCTCCCAATCTCTTAAGTGCATTAATGGAAAATCTTCTCATGTACAACTACCAAGTGAAATAAGTCCATAAAACCAAGAATACACATCCAAGGATCAATTATTACTCATAAAACTCAAAGAAAGAGGAAGGAAACAAGGTTAGATCTCAAATTTGGCCAAACCCTTACTATTCACCCAATCGTTCAATCATGCATAAACCATGGAGAAATCTTGCAAGAAACACCTTAAAATAAGCACAAGGATTCAAGTATTTTAAATATATGCTTACCTTCAAGATTGGAGAAGAAATGAAGAGGGTAGACCTCAAATACCCAAAGGGAAAATGGATTTTCTTCTTCTTCCTCTTTTCTTCTTGGAGAAGCTCTCTTTTATTGGTTTGGAGGAGTGTGGTGCGTGGGGTTGCTGATGGGGGAAGGGAGAGAGTGTTTTTCAAGTGGGCTAATTTTGGTGTGTAGGTCCTAGGTGTGTTAGAGTAGGTACGAGGGTCAAAAGTGGTCAACGGTTGTAATTTAAATCATAATGGGCTTCGTTTTGGTTGGATTTTGAAGGTCTAAATGATTTTATAAAATTATGAGGCTTGTCCATTGAGTCCGAATCGTCGATACGAGCTCAATAGAGGTGACAGAATTCGAATCTGAATTCCCGAGCTCAAGATATGTCACACGTATCCAACGGCGCGCTAAATGCCCCTTAGCCCCCATTTTGGTCGAATTACCAAAATAAAATTCAAAACCACATTAAACAAAATCAAAAGCATGAAACGAGCATATACAAAAGTTTCCAACATGTAAATCTCCAACATAGTCAATTTTCACGAAATTCAGAAATTAAATCATATACGAACGAAGCGCGATTAAATCACGTAAAAGCAAAGAGTTCAAGAATTCACATAAGTTCATATATTCAACGAATTCCAAATATTCATATTATGAAATTTAAATAAATGAAATGAAATACGTAATGCATTTATGAGAAGTTAATTCGTGCATATTGGTAAACACATACGTCATACCTATACGGCGAAGAGTTGGGGCATCACAACCTCTCCCCCTTAAAAGAATTCGTCCTCGAATTCACTGATCGACCTGAAATAACTCGGGAAGATAGTTTCTTATATTTTCCTCCATTTTCCACGTAGCGTCTTCCATTTTGTCACTTCTCCATAATACCTTAACAAGTGGGATTCGCCGATTCCTTAACTCTTGAAATTTTCGATCCTAAATCGATCGACTTTTGAACGAAGGTGAGATTTGGCTCAAGTTCTACCTCTTCCACTTCTTCTAAAGGTAGAACCTCGAACTCATCCTGGTAATACTTTCAAAGTTGCGACACATGGAAGACATTATGAATTTTGGTCATATTTAGAGGCAAATCCAAGCGATAGGCCATCTCCCCAATTTTCTCCAAAATAAAAAATGGACCCAAATACCGAGGGGTCAACTTCCCTCCTCTACCAATCCTCGAAAATCCTTTTCTTGGAGACGCCTTTAAAAACACCTTATTTCCCACTTCAAACCTAATATCCTTCCTCTTTTTATCGGCATATGTATTTTGCCGATCTTGAGCGGCTTTCATCCTTTGTTGAATTATTTGAACCTTATCTATTGTATCTTTTACGGCCTTAGAGGGTTTTTCCTCATTTTCAAATATCTTCACACCCTGTTGCTTAGTCCAATGCCATTCTTCCAAATCAGAGAACAAAAGAGACCTACACTTCCGTCCATAAAGAGCTTCACATGGCGGCATCTTAATCGAAGCTTGGTAGCTATTATTGTAGGAGAATTCGATCAAAGGCTATTGTTCATCCCAAGAATTCTTAAAATCCAAAGAACTCGACCTCAACATATCCTCCAAATACTTAATCAATCTCTCTAATTGTTCATCAGTTTGAGGATGAAAAGCGGTACTAAAATTAAGCTTCGTTCCCAAATTCTTTTGAAGCTCTTGCCAAAACCTCGATGTGAACCTTGGATCTTGATCCGAAACTATACTAACTGCCACTCCATAAAGTCTCACAATCTCATTACAATATTTTTTAGCCAACTTCTCCACTTTGTCGTTCATCCGGATTGCAAGAAAATGTGCCGATTTTGTCAACCGATCCACTATCAACCAAATTCCGTCCAAACCACCCTTCACACATGGTAAACCTGTTACGAAATCCATCGCCAATTGTTACCATTTCCATTCCGGAATAGGTAGCGGTTGAAGTAGCTTGGATGGCTTTTGATGTTCTGCCTTCACCAGTTGACAAGTCAAGCATTGTTTCACAAAATTGATCACATCCTGCTTAAGTCCATTCCACCAATAATATCGTTTGAGATCCTTGTACATCTTATTCCTTCCGGGATGTATCAAATAAGCTGACTTGTAAGCTTTTTCAAGAATTATCCTCTTCAATTCCTCGGCCACTACAACTCGGTCCTTAAACCTAAGCAATCCCTTATCATCAAACCCAAAAATAGACTCCGGATCGTCCCTAGCTTTCCTCACCAATTTTTGAACTTCGGGATCATTCCTTTAAGCATCAAATAATCTTTGCTTAAGGTCCAATTGAATTGTGATATTACAAATCTGAGCCTTCAACTTAATCAGTTCCACTTCCAAGTTTGACACACTAGCCTTCCTACTAAGCACGTCGGCGACCACATTAGCTTTGTCAGGATGGTATTTAATCATACAATCATAATCTTCAACAAACTTCATCCATCGCCGTTGTCTATTGTTCAACTCCTTTTGAGTAAACAAGTATCAGAGATTCGAAGTTTTCTGGGATTAGCGGAGTATTATCACAGGTTCGTTAAGGACTTCTCTAAGATTGCCACTGCGTTGACCGAGTTAACTGATAAAGATGTGCCTTTCAAGTGGGATGACAAGTGTGAAGCTAGTTTTCAGACCTTAAAAGTACGGTTGACTTTGGCACCGGTTCTAACACTACCCGAGGGGCTTGAAGGGTATGCAGTTTACACGGATGTTTCGAAGAAAGGACTCGGGTGCATCTTGATGCAGAATAGTAGAGTGGTAGCTTATGCTTCGAGAAAACTGAAGGAGTATGAGAAGAATTACCCTATCCATGACTTAGAGTTAGCTGCCGTTGTGTTTGCATTGATGAAATGGCGACACTATCTCTACGGCATGACTTTTGAAATCTTTACCGATCACCAAAGCCTCAAGTATCTCTTTTCTCAAAAGGATTTGAACGTGAGATAGAGGCATTTAGTGGAGTTACTCGAGAATTATGATTACAAGATCCAGTACCACCCCAATAAAGCGAATGTGGTTGTCGACGCTTTGAATGGGAAGGCATGTGAGCAGTTTGGAAGTCGGGACCTCTAATTCAAGTTCGAGCCCAGAATTAGATTTGTTGTGGATGGGGACTTTGTTAGCCAACATTATCGTGGTGCCAGATTTGAAGAGACAGTTGTTGGAGGCACAGACTGCGGATCCAGAAATTCAAAAATTGTTGGTTTGTGTAATGCGTGATCCGAGATCAAGGTTTAAATTGGATGATTCGGGGTTGTTGAGATTTGATGCGAGAGTATGTATCCCAGAAGAGCTCAAGCGGATTGTACTTGAGGAGGTACATCGCTTAGGGTATTCTATCCACCCAGGAGGTACCAAGATGTATCGAGATTTAAGAGATCAATTTTGGTGGAGTGGCATGAAAAGGGACGTCGCAAACTTTGTAAAACGGTGCCTAGTTGCCAGAAGGTTAAAGTTGAGCTTCAAAAACCGGGAGGAACCCTCCAACCACTTTCGATTCCCTGGTGGAAAGGTAAGAAGTAACAATGGACTTCGTGTCCGGCTTGCCAAAAGTCAAAGGAGGATATGACGGAATATGGGTGATTGTTTATCGGTTTACGAAGTCTGCTTATTTCCTCAAGGTAAGAATATCCGACAAGGTACCTAAGCTCACGGAGTTGTATCTTCGAGAGATTGTAAGATTGCATGGAGTACCGGTGAGCATAGTTTCGGACAGAGATCCACGGTTCACTTCAATCTTTTAGGGAGTCTTCAGGAATTGTTGGATACCAAGCTTCAGTTCAGCACCGCCTTTTATCCTCAAATAGACAGACAACCTGAGAGACTAATTTACTACTTGGAAGATCTTTTAAGGGCGTGTGCTTTGGATTTCGGTGATAAGTGGGATGAGCATCTACCGCTGATTGAATTCTCTTACAACAATAGTTACCAGGCTTTGATTAAGATGGCTCCCTACGAGGCTCTCTATGGTAGGAAGTGCAGATCTCCGCTGTTCTGGGATATAGAAGATTGGAAATGGACCGAGGAGGATAAGTTAGAAAGGTCCGAGCCTAAGGAAACTTTCAAGGATATAATTGATAATGTGAAAAAAATTCAACAAAGGATGAAGGCTGCCCAGTCTCGCCAGAAGAGTTACACCAACAAGCGAAGGAGGCCACTAGAGTTTGAAGTCAGAGACAAGGGGTTTCTTAAAGCGTCCCAAAGGAAGGGAGGCGGGAAGCTCAAACCGCGATTCCTAGGCCCCTTTGAGATCTTGGAAAGGATAGGAGAAACGGCGTACAGGTTGGATTTACCGCCCAGTTTAACCGGGATTCACAATGTGTTCCATGTCTCACAGCTTCGTAAGTACTATCCCGATGAGGCAAACATCCTATCGGTTGAAGATGTGCAATTGGAACTGGATTTGACGATCATAAGACATCCGGTAGCAATCCAAGATTGGAAAATTCAAGAGTTGAGGAATAAGAGAGTCTCTTTGGTCCGGGTACTTTGGCGAGATAAAAAATTAGAGGAGTCAACGTGGGAAACAGAGAAGAAGATGAGAAGTCTGTATCCGGAGTAGTTCGAGGCTTCAGGTCGGACTTGAGGACAAGTCCTTTTCAAAGGGGGAAGGTTGTGACACCCCGTTTCTTCACACGTACAGGTTTGTACCACGTGTGAGTTTAATTACTGTTTTGCATGTTTTTTTCATATCTGACTGTTGCATTACATTCATATTAATATGCTTATTTGATCAATTTGAACAATTTGACCTATTTGATTTATTGAATTTTCGTTCAATCACGTAATTTGAATTTTCATGTTTTCAATTTCTGAGCATGCTTAACATGATCTATATGAGTTTTGAACTTTTCCATATGATTTGTACTGGTTTTGTGCCTTCGTGTTAAGTTTCGGATTCAAATGGTAAGTTTTGCATGTTTAGGGGTCATTTGGTAATTATGACCTAATTAAGTCCCTCGGTCGCTTCTTAAGCTAGGGAATTCAGAATCAAATTCTGACACTTTCGTTGCATTCCATTCGTCAAATGGGATTCAACGAGATCAACTATGTATTTTTCTGACCTCGTTTTGACCCCGTACTAATCTGTATACGGTCACGTACAAAATACACCCTTGTAGGGCCCATAGACCAAGACTTTGGAGACTTTCTTCCCTTTTTCCTTACCATTTTCAGATTTCATCCCTTTTTGTCTCTCTCTCCCTCACGTTTCATACCCAAGAAAGAAGGGAAAGAGAAGCTCAAGCTTTGCCTCCATTTTTTATCACCACCAAACTCAAGGCACCCCTTTCTTGCATTCTCTTCTCTTGGTAAGCATGTATTCTTGTTCCTTATGCCTATGTGAGTTCATATATGCTTTCATTTCATGCTCTTTATGTGGGAATCATGGGGATTACATATGGAGGGTTTTTGAGGGGTTTCATGGCATCTTATGGTTTGATGCATCTCCATGTCTCTTGTTGCATTTAAATATGTTAAAGGGCGTTATAAATGAGGTTTCTTGAATTATTTGAGGCATTAATGGCTTGGTAGTTGATATAGGAACTTGATGCATTCATAAAGAATATGGGTTTGTGAGTTATTTCTTGGATCCTTGGTTTATGACTTCCATTTGCATCCATATGAGTATGTTTGGAGATTTGACGCATGCACTTGAAGTTTTGGATTGATTTGAGGCATGATCACTTGGACCCCTTCACCCTATTTTGTGTATATTCATGCTATATTGGGTTATTGGTGTATATCGACTACTTTGGTGCATGTTTGTTGAGTTTTGAATATAATTTGGGCTATTTTGAATGCCGGTTGGGGCCATATGTGTGCGTTTGTGTGTTTTCGTTGAATATTTGCGTATGAATATGTGAGCCTTTGATGCATTTTGAATGTCATATGCATTTTTGAATGATTTTTCATGTTCATGTATGGTTTTGGATTGATTTGTGATGCTTAAACTTGGTGCTTATGGATTTTGGTCGCATTTTGGTTATTTTGCAGCATTTCATTTCGGTAAAACAGGGGCCGCACGGCCACGCGAAATTTGTTCTTTGAACCCGTACAGCCACGCGCCAAGTTCAAACTCAGGAAAATATTTTGAAAAAATGGCCGCACGGCCGCACGATATTTGAACTAAGACCGCGCGCGGCCGTGCGGTGTTGATGATCCATCATGCATGTTTTACTTCATTTTCTTTCGTAATTCGTTCGATTTGCTCGATTCTTTTATGACTTGTTTATTATTTTAACATGAATTTATGAGTGTTATTGCTTGAGTTTAGTTTGGTATGATTCTTGAATATGAATTTATGATTCAATATGTGCTATGATTCGTTTATGCATTTCAACGCATTCTACTGCATCCATAAGCATTGCCGAGCATCTATTTAGTTCGTATTTGAGTCTAAGTCTCGGGTTTGTGTCTCTTACTTTCAACTCCTCCTCCGAAAGTCAAGGAACCCGAGGTTTAGGTGTTCGTTGCTCCTCCACTCTGCTTCTTTTGCCTCTTTTGCTTCAGGTGAGGGTTAGGTTGTATAGATATGAAACCTATGGCCTTAATATGAATTATTTTGAATCCTGCATGCGGTATACTTCTATTATGTATATATACGGGTGTTTATGATATGAGTTTGTTTTGTCAATCATCTTTGAACCTTATGGATATTTGTATACGTATGAAGCATATATGAGCTTGTTTTGAATCCAAGTACGTTTCCTCTTGAGTTCAGCGAGTTTGCCCTGAAAGATGGGACTTTAGTATGATTTCTATGAATTTGGGCCCCCGGATTGTGGGTAAAGGAGACCCGGGATGACCATCGGGGGTCGC
This sequence comes from Lippia alba, assembly GCA_037834125.1. Classification (NCBI taxonomy): domain Eukaryota; kingdom Viridiplantae; phylum Streptophyta; class Magnoliopsida; order Lamiales; family Verbenaceae; genus Lippia; species Lippia alba. Next base: position 4,284 of record JBBMKE010133096.1, on the reverse strand, counting down.
CGGTTATAACCCCTGTGCACTTTTCATTTGAGACATACGTGTTGTTGTATGGCGCGTGTTCTTGTGCCCTCGATGAATAACCGGGAAAGGCACTATGTGGGCTAGCTACCCCATGTGTATATGAATCCCTTTGGGTGAAATGGGTTCGCTACCCGATCACCAAGAAGTTGAGAAGGATTGAGTTATGATTTGAATCTTATGAATCCAGAAGTTGAAGGATACCCATTCTCGTCGGGTTTTGTTTCTCTTTGGTAATTGTGAAATGAGTTGGGATTTATCCGTATCTATACGTATCCTTTTGTTTCAAAATTTGTTTTGGATTGAAAAACCTCGACTCGGTTCATGATAGGTCCCTTTTGAATCTATGCTTTGCTCTTTATACGTACTGTAAGTGGCATGCGTAGCCCCTTCACTCAGTTAAGTGGGTAGACTGAACCTCGTTTTTCACTTCTTTTAGTCGCAGGTTTCTCGAGCTAGGTGGGGAAGTCTTCGAGTCTTGTGGTCTTCCTAGTTTAGGTCGAGTTTGAATCATATGTTTTTATTTCGAATGCTCTTGCCAACATGTTATATATGCGGTTGTATATTTTGTAACTATGATACTTGTAATATTTTGGGCTTGTAGCCATTGTATATATTATGATAGCTCTGTTTGGATCCTGCGTAGCTTCCGCATGTATGCTTTATTGTGTTGTTTGTGCACTCTGTTCAGGGTTAGCCCCGCTTAGCCTAGTGTGTGCGTGTCTAGGTCTCCATTCGCTTAAATTCGAGCTCATGTACGGAGTCCATTTCATATGTGAGTTTGGGTCTAGGTGCTGGGGGGGAGAGGGATGTGGATGGCCTACACTAGGGCGTCATAGTTTGTTTCTTGGTTGTACTCTCCCCCTTAAGATTTCTCTTCTTATTCTGGCCCTTATCCTTCATCTCTAATCAGAGTTATTGATCCCCCTTTAACAGATTACTTTATTTCGGAAATGATTCAGTGTATAACTCTTATTTACTTGGAGGGGTTTGCTCGAACTAGGAACCCTAATTCTTTGCTTTCCAATTTATCTTTAATCCTCATGAAGCTTGGAATACCATATGCATTCCTTATCCGATCTGATCAACCTGAGGACACTCCAACTCCTACTTTCAATTTCCATTCTTATCTTTTTCTCTAGTTGAATTCTATTACCCCTAGACACTATTCTTCAACTTGATTCAGTAAAACTTTAATTGACGTGGTAGTTGAGGAATCAACAAAGAAGGTATCCTAACAAGTAAACACTAAAACGATGCATGTCAGGTTACGATGATAAATGTATGTAATGGAAATTCTTAACATAGGAGACGTAACAACAAACCAACAAAGCACATATATCAACTAACAGATATGCCACAAAATTTTCAATAATTATAATGTTAGAGTGCATAAGGTAAGAAATTTAATAATCTGAAGCGATGTATGATGCATGCTAGGAATGCAATGAACCTGTCACCATGGTAGTTATTTTGGGAAAGATCTCATCCATTGTTTTTGATATTGCACGCATAGGTTGAGGGTGGTTCTTCAAGTATTTGAAATTGTTTTTGTATTCCTCTTTGATCCTTGTAGCTATTGGAGGTCCAAAAGGCCCATGGAAATGTCGCAATCGGAAGTCTTCCAAGAATCCCGTACTGGGCACCCTCATCATTTGACAAATTGAAATCCTATGCTTCCATGCTTTTCTCTTTATCTCCCGGTTCCCCTTTTTGACTCATGGTTTGTGCCCCACGGTGTATATCCGTCAATAGTCCTTCGAAATTTGTAATGAAATGAAGCCAAGGATCTCCTTGTGAATTGGACCTTCTCTTGCTGACCTTAGATGATTGAAAATAACCCCTTTTAAGAAAAAAGGCCTTGAAGATCCTCTATCCATTTAGAGTCTTGTTGAAAACTAACCACCCACCTCTAGGATATGAGATTTGTTATCAAGGTTGAACTAATTATCACTCTACAACCACAACTCAATTCAAATATATATGCATATGGATTAGAATATGCTTATGGCACGTACATAAACAACCAACACATTTTAAAAACAAAATGCAACACTTAGAGCAACGAAATTGAAAGAAAATCACATATAGCAACTAATTTGCAATAGTTTGTAACAAATTACTATGAAAATTCAATATAATGCGCACGTTGATAAGTTGGTCCTATGCTGTACGACCTAAACTAACTCAACACGACACGAGAACTCTGATTTTGCAACCTGGAGCTCTGATACCACTTAAGGATATAGCGCCTGGCACTTGACACCACATCCCCCACACTATGAGCCCGGTCCACACATGAAATGAAAAGTCCATACATGAACTAAGCTCACAGCGAACGGGGACTCACTCACTCACTAGGCTAGGCGGGACTAACCCTTGAACCAATCAATCCAAACACTCTAAACTAAAACCAGAGTGATGCACAAGTACGGAAGCTTATCATATAAAAACATAAATAAATTACAACGAGCCACAGGCTCAATATACAAAATGTTATGCAAATAGACACGGCCTTCATAGCCTCAATCATGTATAAGCCCACAGACGTTCAATAATTTGATACAGTATAAATGCGAGTGTAAGTGTAACATTAGACCTAAACTCATGTGCAAGACTCAAATCCCGCCTAGCACTCCAAACCTACAAGAAACTGAAAACAAAGTCGGGTTCAGTCTATAGGAGACTGGTGGGTATAAAATGGGGCATAATATAATAATATCATGGAATTTAAACACCCACAGATGCAAGCTATAATTCTGCACGAGGTTTTAAAATATTTTCCAAGTGGGTAAAAATAAAAAAAACAACGCTCGGGATTATAACTATCAATTCATTCAATTAATCAATCATTCATGTGGTCTTTACGTGAGCCCGACGAGTGGGAAAATTCTCCAACCTTCACCTCGTGTGTGCATTCATTCATTCATTCATTATCGATCATACAACAATCACTCATTCATTTATTCATTAGTGATCATACAACAATCATTTATTCATTTTTTCATTCATGCATTAGCACTTACACCTTTTTTCTTCGGGTGGTGGACGAGTTTGCAAGCCCCGCCCACCTCTTTCTGTGTGGCTAGAGGGGTTCATGAGGCCCCAAAAGCCTGATTCCCATTCCTCACTAATCTCCTAGTAAGGGCCGGTATCATCGTCATTGTTTGTTGGGACTAGTGCACTGGGATCATTGTCAGCCCATATTTTCCCGGATAGCCACTTACTCCTAGTCCCAGGGCCCTTATTCATTGTGATCACTGATCTTACCAAAATATTAGTTAAGGATTCATTGAAAAAGACTAGGGTTTTAACATTAAATCATTAACCCTTGAAAACGACTTTACATACATATAATAACTTTGGTAAAAATCTTTACACATTAGGAGTATATAGGGTCATTTATCTAAATAGAAGAGAAACCCACCCGTTACACCTTCCAAGAAGACACGAAGACATAAAAGTGTCCTATGAACCCGACAAGTCTCCGCCCTGGACAAAACTGTACAAAAGACAACACAGTGCATTTGTGAGATTCAAGACTCCATATGAACCAAACAAGACGCACGGCAATGCAATTTTCATGATATGAGGTGCACAAGAGGTGATAACATGTCATGGAGATGCATTAATGCACATTGTCAATCATTTCCTTAATTCCTTGAAGCATTCATATCCATTCAAGTCCATATCTTTCATAATCCATATTAAAACGATCCATAATTTCCAAAAAAAACATTCATAAAACATATTTCAATATGTATACAATTCAAGCGAATCATTTAAGAAAGCAATTAGGGTTCACAATCCAAGGATCGAATCGTTCATGCACATAAAGGAACAATGAGAGCATGCGGACTAATATCTTGCATATAACACATCAAACGAACCCATAAATTTCACAAAATGAACATAACACATCATATAGCATGTTAGGACCATAATAGGGGTGGGAAATTATGAGAAAAATGGAAAAGAAGCGTAAGAACAATCTCCGAACAAGATCTTGCAAAATCTAACAGTTTTCCACAATGCGCAAGCCGTTGTAAAATAAGCATATCTGAAGATTTACAAGTCCAAATTGGGTTTTGTTTATTGGATATGAAACCAGATAGACAGATCTTTCCAAAAATATATAGTTCAAATCATGGTTCAAAGCGGTCTAAAAATGGCGTAGGTGTGAAGATGGACAAGTGCAGAATTCTGGCCAAGTGGCGACACAATTTTGCGAAGGCCATATCTCACAACCACGATGAATTTTGAGTT
>JBBMKE010132879.1:0-16126 GCA_037834125.1 Lippia alba | reverse complement strand
ATTAAGACAACAACAACAAATGCTTACTGGAAAACTAGGTGCAAACTTCAAATATGAAAGCCAGCGCAGCGTCGGCAACGACGACTAGGTTTCCCGACGACGCAGGGTAGTGGGTACATATCTCAATGATTGGTCTCTTGGGCATCGGGGAGAGATGGGTAGCGGTAATAGGTGGTGGTGGTCGCCACGGGGAGAGGTGGGTGGTGGCGGCGTCTTGGACTCTTAGGCGTCGGGCGGCGGAGAGAAAAATGTGAAAACCCTAGGCTAAACTTAGATCTAAAACTCTGCAAGTGGAGGCGTGCAATTGGAAATAAAAAGTGAAAATTGAAATCTTAATTGTGAAAGAAAAGTGAAAAGCGTGAATGAGAATTCAAATCTTAGAAACCATAAAGAAAAGTGAAACGCGTGAATGACAATTGAAAATTTAAAAAAATAAAAAGAAAAGGGGATTTGTTTCGGTTTTTCGGTAAAAATCGAAAACCGAACCGAAACCTAAAATTCTAAATATCACTAACCAAAATCGCAATCGAACCTCATCGGTTCGGTTTGGTTCGATTTTTTTGTTCACCCCTAACTAGGAGGATTGAGAGCACATCCCCTAGAGGCAGCGCAGAATGCCCAACCAGCTCAACCACCTATTCCACCTCTCCGTACGAGGAATGATGTTCTCCCGAGGGCAGCAATCTCCAGCCCCTCCACCGAACTTGGTGGAACCCCAATGAAACAGAAGGGGGAGAGGTCCAATCCAGGATCTCGATGAGAGAATACCCCCGGAACGAGGTAAAACTCCAGCTCGTTGACGTTCAGAACCAGCTTGAGGACCTCTAGAATATGGTACAACAACTTTCTCAAGCAAGTTCCCAAGTTCCCCATCTGGGGGGCGAGGGGTCCAGGGCCAGAGATGCTAGCGAACCAAGGCGGCAACAACTACAGATCAGGAGGGAGCATCCCGAGGGTTACGGAGAGTATGATAGGATTGAGGGGGAATACCGACCGCTAGCCGAAACATCACCCTCATCGATGAAGTCCTCATGACTCGAGCGGGGAGAGGCAAGATTCCTACATCAATCAATAGGTACGATGGAACCACTGACCCTGCCGAGCTCCTAAACCACTTTGTGCTCCTGATGCACCTTTACGAGCATCCCTTGCACTACTGGGCCAAGGTTTTTGTTATATCCCTTGAGGGAATGGTCCAAGAGTGGTACAAAAAACTCCCTCTGCGATCAATCCAAGGGTACGGGGATCTGATGGACGCCTTCCTCAGCCACTTCAATTCTATGAAAGCTCTTGCCCCTGACGCAACCATGCTTTATAACTTAGTACAAGGATCTACAGAAACCCTCAGATCCTTTATGGACCGATTCAACAAAGAAATCTTGCTGGTGGAATGACCATCGATGGTCTTTATCCGACATGTGACGTTCCAATCTATCAACATGAAGAACTACGTCTGCAAAGAATTTGTTGAAGAGGTGGCTAAGAGGAAGCCCAGAACATTGCTCGAGCTCAGGGAAATTGAAGACTCTCACTTCACCCTCGAGGACAGGTATCAAGCCCGTGAGTGTGCATTGGCTAACCTTTCTCCAATGGTAAGGGTCCTAGAGAGAGGCGAGCCAAATAAGAACAACCGTCGCCGTAGTCCACCCCACAGCAAGAGAAACCCATCACCATTGCGAAGGCATGAGCGCGAATGCATTCCGCTCAACAGGCCTATCGTCGAAGTCTACTCCTTGGCGGACAAGAAACTCTTCAAAAGACTGCCCAAGATGAAAAAATCGAGGCTATGACACCAACTACTGCCATAAGCAGGAAGGCCATGACACCAACTACTGCCGTCAGCTCGAGGCAGAGATTCAGAGGCTCATCGTTGGGGGGCACCTTAAGGAATTCGTAAGGGCCCTCGAGCGATTCGACAAGCACTGCACTGAGCGAGCGTGCGATGGCAGAAGGAGCCGCTCGCGCTCAAGGAGTCCTCCCCACCATCAACCTGAGGGGAGCAACCTAGGAAAATAAAAGGCCGCAGAGCTTGAAAACTAACCTTACGCGGTCATCCACATGATCACCGGCGGACCCTCGAGGGAGACTCTAATGCTTTACACCGTCGCTTTGTACGTAACTATAACCAAAAGTCCCAGCGGGCTCAGTCTGTATACTCCGTGAAGCCAACCAACACTCAAGCGAGAATGACATTATTGGTTTTACAGACAGGGACTTAGAGTACATTGTAACCCCTCATGGGGCCAGCGAGACTTCTAATTGCCCCATGGTAGTTAGCTTAGACATACATAATCACGTTGTAAAGCGAGTCCTCGTTGATAGTGGAAGCTCAGTTAACGTTTTGCCTTATTCTACGTTTCAGAAGATGAACATCACCAACATTTCCCTCAAACCCCTCATAATAGCCCTCATTGGCTTTGGGGTTTCCGAGATTGTCCCTCGCGGACAAATACATTTGGCTATTTCCTTTGGTCGCGCCCCATAGCATAAAACACTTAACATTCTTAATGCAGTTGTAGAGGTGGATTTGCCCTACAACATTATTATCAGACGACCAGCCCTCGTCGACTTCAAAGCTGTAATTTTCATCTACCATCAAAAGCTTAAGTTTTCCACTCCCGAGAGAATCGGGAAGGTTCTGTGCAATGTGAATGAAGCCTGGAATGCTATATCTTGTCTCTTTGCAGCTATAAACCCAAACAAACCGTCCAATAGGGCTCCAATGAAAAGACGGTAGACTTTCTAAAGCTCGATGAAGACGGGCCTGAGCGTAAGCTGGCCAAGCTCTACAAAAAGAAGAACAAGAGGAAAGGAACTAAGGTGCCTGCAAGCGATGGTCCCCCTGGAGCAGTTTAGGAATCTTATGAGACCGAGGAGATCAACCTTTGGAGAAAAAGGATAACCGCCTCATTGGCAAAAAAAGGGCGCTCTAAGCTCTTAATCCGGAAGTTAGAATTGAGCCTACAGAAAAGTACCTAGCCATCAAATTAGAGCCTGACAACCTGGAAAAAACCACCCAGATAGGCTCAAACCTCGAGGGTCCAACACAAGTGACTTCCTCAGTGAAAATCTGGATATCTTCGCATGGAAAGCCTCAGATCTCACTGGCATTGATCTGAGCATCATAGTCCACAGGCTTAACGTGGATCCTGCATTTAAGCCTATCAAACAAAAGAAGAAAGATGTCCACGGATTCATAAAACTCCTCGACGCTCAGTACAAAGAATAAATCCTCTACCTTGAATGGCTCTACAACGCCGTTCTTGTATCCAAGAATGCAAACAAATGACACATGTACAACGACTTTACAGACCTGAATAAAGCCTGCCCGAAGGATCCCTATCCTCTACCATGCATAGATCAACTTGTGGATTCGACCACCGGCTGCGAGCTTATGAGCATGATGGACGTCTTCCAAGGATACTACCAAATCTTCATGGCTCCTGAGAATCGCCCGAAGACCTTCTTTTTGGTGCATGTTGGAGTATATTGTTTCATAGTCATGCCATTTGGCCTCAAAAACACTGGGGCTACTTATCAACGTCTCATCAACCTGATGTTTGAACCTGAAATAGGAAAGCCCATGAAAGTCTACATGGATGATATGGTAGTCAAAAGTGAGCGTCAAGGCTCGCACCTGGATGACCTCTGTCTAGCGTTCAGCATACTCAGGCAATATGGCATAAAGCTCAATCCCTCGAAATGTACATTTGGGGTTGGAGGCGGTAAATTTTTGGGTTACGTGGTTAGCTAACGAGGGGTCGAAGTGAATCCCGAGAAGATTAAGGCAATCCTAGATATCCTCTCCCCTCGGAACGTGAGGGAGGTTGAAGTATTAGTAGGAAAGATAATCTCTCTCAACCATTTCTTTTCTTGTTCAGCCGGCAGGAATTTGCCCTTCTTCAAAATCTTGCGCAATGCTAGCAACTTTGCATGGACTGCAGAATGCGAAGAGGTGCTCCAAAGTATGAAGCAGTATCTCTCGTATGTCCCTCTCTTAACAAAACCAGTAGAAGGAGAGCACCTATTTTTTTTTTATCTTTTTGTCTCCACGGAAGCCACGAGCGCAGTGCGCGAGCAAAAACACCTGCCCATATATTACTTGAGCAAAACTTTGCAAGGTGCAGAGAAACATTATATAGAGATTGAAAAGTTTTTTTTCGTCCTCATCAATGCCTCTTGGAGGTTAAAACCTTACTTTCAAGCACACTCCATAAACAGTGCTCACAGATCAACCCCTCAAACAAGTCCTGGCCAAGCATGATGTCTCCGGAAAGCTGATCAAATGGTCAATAAAACTGAGCCAATTCGACATTAGCTTCGAACCCCGCACGGCTATACAAACGCAGACAGTCGCAGGCCTTTTAGTAGAGCATTTTGGGTTAGATTCCCCATCGCTCGAAGACGAGGGTTTATGGCTGCTACACACGGATGGTTCCTCGACCTCACAAAGGAGGGGGGAGGAGCCGGGGTGACCCTCAGGGATCCCCATGGAACGGAGATGGACTTTGCAATCAAGCTCGCCTTCCAAGCTACCAACAATGAGGCTGAGTACAAGGCACTCATTCAAGGACTCAGAATCGCTCAGAAGAGCGGAGCTATCAGAGTAACAGCATACGTGGACTCCCAGTTGATTGTAAGTCAAATTGACGGAACTTATGAAGCTTGAGAAACCACCACGGTTCGCTATCTAGCAAAGGCCAAAGAGATCATTGCCGAATTTAAGGAGTTCCACCTACTGCAAGTCCCGCGAGTGGAAAACGAGAGCGCAGATGCTCTTTCGAAGTTTGCATCTTCTCTAGATGGAACCTGCGAGCGGACAGTCACGTTCCTCAGAATCGAGGAACCTGTACCCCTCCGAGCTATGCTGGCTCGACGCAATCATCTTGTTCCTAAAAGACGGGACCTTCCCGAGAGATAAAATTGAGGCACGAAAGATAAAGAGCAAATGCCTCAGGTTCTCGCCGGACAACAAAGGATGTCTCTTCAAACGCTCGGTCCAAGGACCACTCATGAGGTGTTTGAGACCCTCGCAAGCGAAAGAAGTGTTAGAACACGTGTACAGCGAAAGTTGTGGAAACCATTCTGGCGGTCGAATCTTGGCCAAAAAGGTATTGAGGAGTGGATTTTAGTGGCCTTCGGTCTTGCAAGATGCCATCGACTACTCCCAGAAATATCCTAAATGCCAATTCCACTCGAACGTCCCTCAGCTTCCCGTAGCTCAAATGATCCCTGTTGATGTATCTTGGCCCTTCGGTCAATGGGACATTGATATTGTTAGACCACTCCCTATGGCGGTCAGACAACGAAAATTTGCAATCATAGCGGTGGACTACTTTATGAAGTGGGCCAAAGGAGAAGCTATTGCCAAAATTACATTTCGAACGGTCAGAGACTTCATATGGAAGAATATCATCTGCAGATATGGCATGCTTATTTCAGACAATGGCTCCCAATTCATCGCTGTAGAAACTCGAGATTGGTGCTCAAAACTCGGCATCGAGCAATGCTTCACTTTCGTGGGCCATCCGCAAGCCAACGGTCAAGCTGAAATGACCAACAAAATCATACTACAACATCTGAAAACAATGCTCGAGAGTAAGAAGGGAGAATGGGCTGAGGAACTCCAAGGAGCCCTTTGGGCATACAGGACGACCCTACGAGAGGCAACAGGCGAGACCCCATACGCCCTAACGTATGGTTCGAGGTAATGATTCCTGCAGAACTCGCTCAAGAGTCTGCACACGTAGCTACTTTGAGCCCATGGCTAACAACAGCAATTGCACGCTCGAATCGAACTTACTCGATAAAAAGGGGGACACCACTTGGGCCCGATTTGCTCTCAAAGATCTCGGGCCCCTTATATATTTTCTCGGTGTAGAATGCATCTCGACACACGAGGGACTACTTCTCTCTCAATGCAAGTATATTCATGACTTGCTTCATCGTCTTGACATGGCAGGCTCTAAGCCAGTCACTACTCGCCTCTCCTTGATACGGATTTGCAAATCTCTTCCGGTACTTCTCTGTCTGACCCTGCTGAATATCGGTCTATTGTCGGCGGCCTTCAATATCTCACTCTAACCCGGCCCGACATTGCTTTCTCTGTGAACCGTCTATCGCAATTCATGCATCGGCCCACCACAACCCATCTTCAAGCAGTTAAACGGTTGCTCAGGTATCTTCGTGGCACATCTGACTTTAGGCTATACCTTCACCGGAACAGCTAATTGAATCTCTTGGCATTTTCTGATGTGGATTGGGGGGTAACAAAGATGACCACACCTCCACGAATGGTCATATAATCTACCTCGGTGGGAACCCCTTCAGTTGGAGCTCCAAGAACTAGCGCAGCGTTGCGCGCTCCTCCACGGAGGCTGAATATCGAGTCGTTGCCTCCACCTCAGTCGAAGTTCGTTGGATTTGTTCCCTGCTATCAGAATTGGGTATTCGACTTCTCCAACCTCCAACCATTCTATGTGATAACATAGGTGCCACTCATCTTTGCCCCAACCCAGTTTTTCACTCGTGGATGAAACATATTGTGCTTGACTTCCATTTAGTCCGGGAACAAGTTCAAAGTGGCGCCCTCCGTGTTAGACATGTTCCTTCTGCTGATCAGCTGGCTGATGCCGGATCCTCCATCTTGCAGGGGCGTGTAGAGGATAGTACAACTAAAAGCGAGATCTCCGCACAACTAACTGCTCCATCGCAGGTCTTATCTTAGGAAACCATATGTGTAGGAATTTAGTTGAGATTACTTTCTGTAATTATCTCTTTGTACTGTGTATTTATATTCTCTCCTCTCCTTCATTGTATGTAACAAATGCAATTACAATAAAGAAACCTTTATATAATCTCATTATTCTCTTAATATCTCTGGCACCACAAGGTAGATGAATAACGGAGCCTTCTTTTTCTCGACCAAGATCAAGTGTGTGTATCTTATCATGCACAATCCAATTGTAAGATCCATTAGAAGTGATCCCTCTTAAGAGCCAACCATAGCGGGTTAATTGGACTGGAACTAGGTCGGTAATAACGCGTCTCCACTTATCATCAACTCCGACGGTGAAGATATCAATCTCTAATCTTGACTTGCGTGTTCTTAGAATTACTAGAGGGCGTTGTCTATGCACGTGCAGCTGGATTAGAACTGCCTTGAATTGATTCATTGACTGACAAAAAGCAAATTCGTGAACTGTGTAATTCCAAATCGGTGGAGGTGGTGGGAGAGCAATACACTCTCTTGTCATTGGATTTCTAATGAAAACCCGTTCAACTTTGTGCAAGTTTACTTGGAACAAACTGATTAAGCCGTTGGACACACGGGGTATACACGTGAGAGATGAAGTCCTCCAAGGGCTTATTATCATGTTCTGGGCTTGCATCGAGACAAGAACATTTGTAAAGGCCGTTTTCGAAAAATTGAAGCAAAGATAAGTTGAAAATCATCTCGTTTCTATGGCATGCCTCGACGAGCAATAAAGAGGTATAGGGAGAATATCTTGTGTAATTTTCCATGAAACTGGGTTGTGATATGAGGTCGAGCCATGATTTACAAACGGGAAAATTGCAAAACTGGTATACCAAGTCCCCCATTTCAGCAATCATGGTACACTAATTTTTTCAGTGGCAAAAGGGACCTGCATCTACCAAAATTCAGCAAATTAATGCATAAAGCTGCCAGAATACCCAAAACCGCTCCAAAAATCCGACCCGCCCGCTTATGTGTCAGATTTTACCTTATGTGGCAATACCATTTATGACACCTCAAATACCATCCGCCATGTATAATGGTTTAGAAAATTGAAAAAATTAGAAATGTCCACATAAGAATCTTTTTGGTGGGAAAATTCCCCCACAAATCCATCAAATTAGCTGAAGACCTAATTTAACATAAAAACTCATCTTCCTTACCCAAGATTAAAGAATCCTCCATTGCTCAGGCTTTGAAACCTTTCTCCTCATTTCTCACTTAGCATGTAAATGGCGGCAGCTCAGATGCCGAACCCAACTATGGACGGGCCCCATGGCATGAAGCACCACACGCAGTAACATGCTTTTGTGGTGAACGCGTAGCAATGAAGACGGCTTGGAGAGGCGAACATCCGGGAGGACGATTCCTCTCTTGTGGAAAGCAGGTAATGTGGTGTTGAGAATGTATTACAACACAAATATTGTTGCCATTTATGAAAGTTTCCCATTCTTGTATGGCTTGTAATTAATTTCATATTATCTTGTTGATAGGCTTGCAAATTTTTTAAATGGTATGATCCACCGATGTGCGAAAGGGCAAAGGTGATTATACCTGGATTATTGAAGAAGTTAAACAAGATGGAGGAAGATGCTCAGAAATTGGGATTGAGAGTGATTGTAGCTGAGAAGAAAACGAAAAGGGCAACCATGTTCTCAACTGTTTTAACATTTAGATTCTTTTGTCTGTTGTTGATGTATGTTTTCATGTAAGAAATTAGATGGAAGGGTAATGGTAATTGTGTAAGATGATGTACTGGTGTATACACTTGGGTCTTTCAATGAAATCTACTTCATTTTACAATAACGCAAATGTTGCATATCTTTTGATGTCTTTTGATTAAAGTAGGTAACACACTAATGAGACAACATTAAGACTTCATGGCAGTAGGTAACAGTAACTAGAAATTCAACAACAAATAAAAACATTAACACTTCATGAAATTGAATGCAGTAGGCCAATCACAAAGAGTATTCATACAAAAGGGTGCATCCCATTACTTAAGTTTGCAACATTTACCTAGCATACAAACATCAGTTTCAAACATCATATTGTTTAACAAAATAACAAAAAAAGATTGGGGCAGCTGATTGTTCCCATTTAGCTAGCTGATTGTTTCCCAAAAATAGGCCAGAGAAGATTACACATACTGTTCAAAAGCCACAAAAGCCATTAGCCTATATCACTCCAACTGTAAGTACTTTTTCCTCTTCTGAATGACCATGTTTTTGTTAACCATGGGAGTTGTTATACTTTGTTGAGTCAAAATCACTTCATCCTCATTGATAGTTGGTGGAACCTTGAGTCTCACACCTCATGTCCCTTGTGATTTCTTGTTCTTTTTCATCAAGTTTGACTTAGCTGCATTTTAAACATCTTGGACAGTAAAAGCTTGCCTATTTCTTGAAGTCCTGACTTCATTGCTGGACATTCCCATCTGCTGAAACATAGAAGGTCCTGGGATTGTTGCTTCTTCTGAAAAGCTGTAGTTGGGCATATTTGTAGTCAGAGGCTCACTAACTGTTTCCTGAGCTTCTTCAGTGACCACAGGGGGAAGAATTTCCTGGAAGATGCACTTGTGGTTATATTAAAACTGCAAAACTCTTGATGGTAAATTAATTTGCTCTGAAATGAAGACATGTTTACCTCTTCATGGATTGTTGTATCATTATAGTTAAATTCTTCACCATCATTGATATCATCATTTCTCATTTCATTGTTCTCTTTATTGCCCACCTCTCTTGCAGTAGATGTCTCACCAGGACCCTAGTAAAAAAATGTATATAAAAATTTTAAAAACACAATATGCAATACTAAATGAAGATAAACAATGTAATACTGAATTTAAAGATGTAATACTTACAGAAAATGCTCTTTTCATCAAGTTATCTCTTTTCTTCTTTGCACTATCAGGAAGTTGAGGACATAAAAGTGCATTATGACCCAGATTCCCACAATGACCACACTTGATGGTCTTCTGGAACCTCCTTAGTTTCCTAATTACAGGCCCTCTGGTCTTTTTCTGCTTCCCTTTCTTTTGCTCATCTATACCCCCTCCTCCTCAACATTGTTGGTCTGCCAATTTTTTTTCCAAAACTTGGGGGTAAGGGTGGGATGAACAATGTATTCCCCCATACATTTACACCACTGATTGGGATAATAATGCTGGAGTAGGCCCCCTTAAATGAATTTACACTGTAATATTCATCCACAAAATCTTCTGCATCAAGCTTGTCATTAGTGATAGCTCTTTTGGCATGAATGCATGGTATCCCAGTGAGCTGCCAAATCCTGCAGCTACATGTTCTGGCCCCTAGATCTACTGCATACTGGCCACCATCATTACATTGAATTTGAAAATGAGTTTTGGAAGCGTTAATGGCTCTGCATTCTCTTGCTTGCTTCCCATTATATTCAAGTATCCTAGCAATTATTGGACATAGTACACCTGGGAAGAAACATATGAAATGAGACAGTAAATATTCATTAGAATGGAATACACATTTAAAATTCAACAATTGCAATAACCAAGATTACCATCCCAATTCTCAGTTGTTTCCCTATTGGTGTGCCACCTCTTCATCAGGTATTCTCTAATCCACTCAAGCATGGTTATGATTGGCTTACTCTAGCCTCCAAGATGCAACTGTTGAAAGACTCATAGCTGTTATTGAGGTTCATGTCACATTTACTTTGCTCAAGAAAGTGACTCTTTGACCACTCTCTAGGGTGCTTGTCACTAAGCCAAACTGCAGCATCTGGAAATTTCTCCCTAATATTCCTCATTGCAGACTTGAAGTCACCAACTGTGCATGCATTAGCAGCTTTCCACACTGCATTCTTTAGAACTACACCCTTGTGTCCAGCTGCCATCAAGTTCAATACCATATGTCTGATACAGAACCTTTGTTCTGCACCAGGGAATACATTAGACAGTGCATGTATGATTCCCTTCTGCTTGTCAGAAATAAAGGTGAATCCTACACCATTTCCAAGCCCCAAATCACTCTTCAAGACTGTGAAGAACCAAGACCAATTATCTTTATTTTCAATGGATACCACTGCATATGATAAGGGATATATACCATTATCAGGATCCACCCCAACTGCTATTAGCAACACCCCACTATGTGGACCTTTGAGGTAACAACCATCCACACCAATAATTGGTTTGCAACTTTTGAAACCTACTTTCATTGCTTGAAAGCACACATAAAACTTTGAAAATCTTTTTTCTCCATCAACATCATCAGTGCCCAGTATTACTCTGGAGCCTGGATTGGTTGTTCTCAACACATTAGCATACTCCCACAGTTTAGTGTATTGCAAGTCAGGATCACCTTGGAGTTTTTTGAGAGCTAATTTCTTAGCCCTATATGCTTGATCCTTAGAAACATTCACCCTCAAAATCCTCTCAACATCATCTTTGAACCCCTTGATATCTCTCTTTGGATCAGATTTAAACCAAGGTATATATCTTTCAGCTAACCATTCTGTACTCATGTTTGACACATCCCACCCTTCATGACAAGTATGATCAGCGCATAACTCTCTAATTACCCAAGCCTCTTCAAAATCTGGAATAGTGTTGATAACTTTAACTGTATTAATCTTAAAGGGACATCTACTAACTGAACATCTAATATAAACCCTCTTACTATCAGACCTCCTACAAGGAAGCGACCTTCTTGTTTTCATAGCATAAGAGTGAACACTCATCTTAAAGACATCTTTACTCATGAATGTCTGTTCCAAATCAAACTCCAGATCAAATAAATTATTTTCATTAAAATGAGGAAAACATTCACCCACACCACTATCATCATCAGACATTCTATTGAGATCAAGATCATCATCCTCACATCCAACCACATTCTCACCTTCATATTCACCATCACTCATATTTTCTTGACCTTCATTGTTTTTATTTTCTCCTATCTCAGCATTATTACTCACATTATTACTGAACATACTGTCATCATTATCATCATCACTTCTCTTCTCATGCATTTCAAAGTCATCATCTCCACTAGACCTACTGTCTGAAACCACCTCATCAGAACCAAACCATTCTACATATGTATCATTTAACTGTTCCCTATGCACCTTAAACTTAGGTTCTTCTTCTAAATGGGCATAAACTTCATCAAGTAAAGCCCCATCTTCCACTGAATTATAACCATCCTCAGCATTAAAATCAGAGTCATCACTGTCAGAGTCATCATTTGACTTACCATGTTCTTCTTCATTCAAATTATTATCATTGCCAGAGGTTTTTTTCCTCAAATCTACGCACATACTCAGGTATCCATTCAACAGAATCTTCTACCCTCCTAAAGAAGTCATTCTCATCTAAAGTCTCTAGAGGAATTGTTGTATCCATTTCCCCAAAAAACTCTCCATTTTCTGCATCTAAGTTTTCAGTTGGTTCTTCAGGTTGTGCTATCTCCCTTGTCTCACCAAGTTCTTCCCCAACCCTATTGACTACTTCATGACCTCTTACCCAAATATCATTCAAGTTTTCATCTTTACTACCCACAGAGACCACATATATTGGAAATTCTCTACAATGGATTAAATATTTTTTCCCATAAACTTTGAAGTCACTGTCCTTCTTTATCACTACAATACCAGTCTTAACAACAGTATACAACCTTAATTTAGTCCCTTCTTGTATTATGTCTTGCAAATACTCATCAAAGCATGTAAAGGTTAACTTTTCAGCATCCACGTAGTCAACCTTTCTAACCCTACCACCCACATAAGCACCACTATCAAATTCACCATTATAATATATTATCAAAGTCATAGAAGATGAATCTGGATCTGTACACACCAACGAAACAAACAAAAACCAAACAGTTTATTAATAGCTTTACCACCATTTTTAAATAGACACAGCAACCACTGTATACAGGGATGTAGGGACACGACTTACTGGAATAAATAACACATGCATTAGGGACCATTAATGGCGGACAACATATACACACTCTTCAAAAAGTTCCCAACTTTATAATATCCACCCACATCACAAAACCTTTCAAAAATTTAAAACATAGTTTGGAAGAGGGAATTACGATATGCATGCTGTCCAGTGTACATCATCTCTTTACTTCGTATCCGCACCATCTTTCCTCCGCGAGACTACCAATTTCAGCCGGAGAAAACGATCTACTTCAAATTGCGAGAGGTAAGAACTTAATCTAGGGTTTTCAATTGTTTCGTTTGGGTTTCATTCAAAATGTCTGAGGTTTGAACTTGGAATTTGTGAGTGAATGCGAGGGGTCTCATAAGTTATGAACTGTTGCAGATTTGGGTTCTTTTTTTAATTTTTTAAGTTGTTTTATTTTTGAATTTATTTTCTCTGCTTTTCCTTATCAGATGCAAGATGGCATTTAAATGTGTTGTGGCAGTCAACGTGTTGCCATGTAAAAAAGTTGTACACGTCAAGCTGGTTTTGTTAAAAGATAAAGTGGTTTCCGGAGCGGTTTCGGGTATTCCGGCGGCTTTATGCATTAATTTGCTGAATTTTGTTAGATGCAGGTCCCTTTTGCCATTGGAGAAGTTAGTGTACCACAGTTGCTGAAATGGGGGACTTGATATACCAGTTTTACAATTTTCCCATTTACAAACTATCTTACATCGGGCCACATCATATAAGGGTAGTCTAATGAAGATTTCAATCAGAATAACTGTAGGCAGACAATCTAAAATGTTAATGTTGAAAACTTCAGACATTTTCCTCATTGGTGAAATTTAGGATTTTGTCTTTGTGCTCGTGTAAGTATTGCTCGAATGTATATAAGATCTTCATTTTATACTCAATGTTTAGTGTTAATTAACAAATCAAAATAGTTAAATGCAATCATGCTTAGCATGACGACGGGATATTCTTCGTGATTAGGTTTAAATGACAGTATTTAACTTAAAATGTTCCAAAGTCATAGAATCATTAGAACTTAGAAGTTTTATGAAAGAACAAAATTTAGTGAATATTACTGCTTTTCACATGCTTTCATGTTAATATATATTTTTAATATATATTAATGCTTGTATTTAAGCTATATAATTTTTTGAAAAATATAATTTTTGAATTTGGGGTGACTGAATACAAGCACGATAGCTAAAAGCCTAAAACAAACATGTACTCGTATGGGTTAGTTTGATTGCTTACATGTTTTCAGTTTCAATGCTTATCTAACGATTGTTCCCTTTTATTTGCAAACAACGTTTAAAGTTTTAGGATAGACATATTGTATTCAAGTGATTTAACTCAAATTAATTAAAGTTGTAAACGAATTCAGCAAATTAATTAATCGGCATATACATATTATAAGTTAAAACACGATTCAACCGATTGATACGAGTCGAAAGATACATAGATGCATGTGTTTGGGAAGGTACGTACTATTGTACAAATTAAAATATTATAAGTATAAAATCAAAATTAAAAAGAAAAAGAATAGGAATAAGAAAATATATATCGCAGAGTGGTCCCGCAGAATACGTGGTAAATAAAGTTAAAATGAATTTCAAGATAGATAAATTTATAAGAAAAGAGAAAATTTTACCTCATAATTATAGATTTTTACGAAAAGAGATTTTTAAGCTACTCAAATTAATTTGTAAGATATAACGGCCTCCATATATCAAATTAACCATGTACTATGGGAATTTCGATGTGCTTGATGGCCTCTAAAAGTACATATATGTGGCTCACTTAGTCTTTCTATTATTTTTATATATGGGAATTCAAGCTCAATATATGCACGTAAAACATATATTATACTTTGTATATGCACCTGCTGTATACATTTTTTAGAGGCACAGAGAAGACAAGCAGTTAAATGGGTGCGGAAGCTCCAAAGTCTGACCGTCTTTATATTGGGTGATTTGATACGTGCAACGTGTGATAGGAATTGTATTCTCAATTTAATTTATGTGAATATCATCGATTCCTTCTTAAACGGAAGATATTTTGCATGCAATAATCTTTCTAATTCTTGGATTGTAGCTTGTTGTCTGTATACCTAATTTTTTGTTGTTAATAATACAAGGAATTAAGGAGTCCCGTTAAAATCCCATCTCTTTGTTGATTTTTTGCGGAAAAAATATTTTATATTACACTCATGCTAATATGACTCGTGTGGATGTTTGCTGTTATGAATGATGATGCTGTGAGGGATGGTGAGGCTGTTATGAGTGAAGATGATGCGGTGTCACAGGAGGACGAGCTGATACAGAATCAGAATATTCAGAATGTTGAAGTTAATGATACAGGGGTTCAATTGGATGTTGAAGCTGATGAAGTTGTGAGGCGCGATGCAAGGCACAATGATGGCGGGCTGAGACGCAGCAGCAGAAGAGGGAATGCACCAAAGTGGCATGATCAATTTACTATGAAGTGAGTTATTTAAGTTAGATTTGGAAGATATTATCGAATCTTTTTCGTAAAGCTTTGGTGGAGATTTTGTACGAGCAACGCTCTGTGGGCAGTGTACATGAGAAATAAGTACTGCATCAAATCTCATCCGAATCTGGCAAGGGTGACGAAACTTCACTCCCCTATCTGGAGGCGAGTGTGCGGCATCAGAGATAGAGCGGAGCGGGATATATTCTGGATCTTGGGCAGAGGAGATGCGTCCTTCTGGTATGATCAGTGGGCAACCGAATCATGGGAGCCCTTGCAGGGAGTGTTAAAAAACACCAAAGATCGAGTTTCAGACTTTTGGAGACAAGGGAAATGGAATGAAGAAAAGTTGACTGCCGCTGTCGGACGTGAAGTTGCAATGAAGATTGTTCACATTCCCATTGATATTCAGAGCAACGACATCCCAATATGGTTAGCTAATTCGGATGGTGTGTTCTATTTTAAATCGTCTTGGCAGAAACATAGGAAAAGAAGAGACGTCTCCAATTTTCTTCATACGATATGGGCTACGAATTTGATCCCAACCATAAGAATTTTCCTTTGGCGATTAGACCATGATTTGACTCCAGTTGACGAATGCATAATATGGAAGGGAATAATTTCCCATCTAAGTGCCAATGCTGCCCTCATTTGGAGACACGTGATCATCTATTTGTGTATAGTTCTAAGGCCAAATCTGGACAAACTACGCAGAAATTTTCAGTATAAATTTAGAGGGGATGGGGTCGGTTAATGACTTGCTTCAGCAATGGATTGCTTCGTCAGTGTTTACCGGCAGAAATCACATACGTGTTATCATCCCTTGCATTGTCCTTTGGTATATTTGGGTGGAAAGAAATAGGTGAAACATGTGGGGGGCATTTTTAGTGTATATAATATTACTCGCCAAGTTAACACACATTTATTTAGATGGAGCAGGACAAACAAGATGAGGG
>JBBMKE010132770.1:0-16126 GCA_037834125.1 Lippia alba | reverse complement strand
CTTCTTGGGTGCTAGGTCTCCTATCCACCTGAGAGGCACGACGGTGCGGGGTTGTGGCGTCTATTTGGGGCGCTACAATTCTGGAAATATATTCTCTATATTCACTAATCTATAATATTTGCAGTAAAAGATAATGGAAGAAAGTAATGGAAACAGCTGCTAAAATGATAGTAGTTTTGAGAGAGAGGACTGCTAGGGTTTTTCAGAATTCTGCTAATGACATTATCTTGAAAATCTCTTCTCTCTCTTCTTTTATTCTTTTCAGAAATCAGTTACTACCTTCCCTAAAATTCTAGCCACGATCTTGTTGACCTCTTCTCCCCTCTTGTCCCACGATCTTCTCAACTTCCATCTTTTTCTCTCTCCACATATTCTTTTAAACTTCTTTTTGACTTCTTCTCCCTGACTTCTTCCGTAATCCTTCTAGTTAATTAATTTGTAAAAATACGGTATTATTATTATTATTATTGGTCAAATAAACTTTTTTTTTAATACACACTCTGAATTTCCTTTGGTATATATATACAAATTGTGTCCAAATAAATAAATATAAAATAAAAATAAAAATTAATATAGTAATATACAGAGTTATTGGAGGGAGTGATATTAATAAAATAAAAATTTTAAAATTTGAAGGAAAAGGAGACGAAAAATTGTAATTTAAGGAATTTTGAAATAGTATATATATAATAGAAATCTAAGGAAAGTCTATGTAATATAAAAGAGAATGCTAACTATCAGAGCACATATAAAGTAAATTGAGAAATTTAAAGTAAGAAAAATGAACAAAGAACTCTTGAGGACATGAATACTAATAAGAATTGACAATAAACAAGTTGTGAAAGTAAGTATACAGAGTAAGAATATTTCAAGTAAATGAAATACATGCTAAAAAGTATGTTCAGAGTTCAATTTGGTGATTACTTACTGGAGCTGAGAACTGAAACTATGTTGCTGATAAGAAAAACATTCAAGATCATCTAGGCCCCGGGACTCGGCATGCCGTCTGCAGTTATCTGGTCTAGTGGTAAGAAATTCATCATTATTTCCTTATCCCATTCTTCCCATCTCTCAACCAAGCCATCGCCGTAGTCATCTAGCATCGTCACAATTTCAGACATCTTAGGCGTGTCGTCTGCAGTTATCTGGTCAAGTGGTAAGAAATTCTTCATTATTTCCTTATGCCATTGTTCCCATCTCTCAAGCAAGCCATCACCGTTGTCATCTAGCATTGTCACAAGTTCTGACATCTTAGGACGCCTCCCGGGACTTGTCTGTGTGCAAAGTAAGGCTAATTGTATCAACTACTCCACCTCTTCTTCCACGAGATTATTCTCCATTTCTTCTCTAGTAAATGCATTTTTACCTGAAATTGAATAGCAAATCACCATAGACGACTAATTAACTGCAATCAGGTTGGCTGACAAAAGGCAACATGGTCATTATTATGAAAGTCAAGGCTTACCCAATCCAGCAGCAGCACGAAGGCATCATTGGCAAACCGAGTAAGATCAAATGCATCCTGCTCTGTGATGAGCTGAAGAAGAAAAAAACCCATAACCGAAAACATCAGTTTTCTCTGTACATTTTCCTTTAGACAAGTACTCAGGAGCAATATTACAAGGTCTTCTGTATGACGTGTCAACATGAACATCAGAATGGTCCATCAGTTTTGCGAATTTGAAGCCAGCAACAACTGCTTCGAAGTCCTCATCTAACAATATATCTGCAGCATTGACATTTCGATGGATGATTTTGGGGTCACATTTGTCATGCAAATAAGCAAGTCCCTTGGCAATCCCAAGTGCTATCCTTCTTCTTGTTGACAAATCCAGAGTCCCTATTGTCAATGAATGCTTACAAGTAGGTCGCATATTTCTGCAATTTTTTGTTGTAAATGTCTCACATTGTGTATTTCAATTTCGTTTTTCTCTCGATCTACATTATCTGCGTTCTCGTTGTGTGAATTTGACGAATTTTTACAATTTTTCCTTCAAAAACACTGGCATTTGGTT
Source organism: Lippia alba (assembly GCA_037834125.1). Taxonomy (NCBI): domain Eukaryota; kingdom Viridiplantae; phylum Streptophyta; class Magnoliopsida; order Lamiales; family Verbenaceae; genus Lippia; species Lippia alba. Next base: position 14,111 of record JBBMKE010132770.1, on the reverse strand, counting down.
TAACAATAAAAGTCTATATCATATGCCAAGAAAAAGCCTTTAGTACGAATAATGCTATATGAGTTCAAGTAATATAAAAAATCCTATCAAGAATAAATACCTCTTAACCATGATTCGACACTTCCGTTAACCCTGAATGAATAAACGAGCATCCGATCTTCCGGTGTGATGCAATAGCCAAGCAATCGAAGTACATTCGAGTGTGCAGCCATATGGCCCAGAATTTCAGCTTCTTTTCGGAAGTGCAGCTCTGCACCTTGGTCAGTATCATCACTTCCATGATTAAATCTTTCAACTACCACTTGAGAGCCATATGCTAACCAGCCTCTGTAAACATAATCATATCCTCCCCATCCATAGACATTTTTCCTGTTAAAATTATCTGTTGCAGCTTCTAGTTCATTTACGGAAAACCTCCTAACATCACCACCGACTCAAATTGTGCATCCTCACATATATCCGCAGTTAAAACACATAAATACACACAAAAGGAAAGCAAGAATGAAATATAGATCTATGACATTCGTAAACATACAACACACATATACATAACCTTTTAACTAACCTCTAACCAAAGAATTGTCTTTGGGCCTCCATCTTCTTTAACTAGTTTACTATCCAGTTGGATTAGCTATGAAATAGTAAAAAATGAATTACATTACCAACTGACCTTATTTACTTCACTAGATAACACTCTAGTAATCTAGTTAAATAGTATAACCTTTTATTTCGTTTACTTCACTAGAAAATCAAGGGTTAAATATCTTTAACACCCAAAATTCTACTCAAGTAATCTAATTCTCAGAAGAAAATAGCTTCTGTGAAAAGGGTCCAGTAGATACAGCTTTCGTGCTAACTGCAATGGCTATTCTTCACAGAATATTGTTGTTATGCGTTTCCAGATAATAAACTAAATTCTATATTAAAATCCCACCTTGAATTTGCAGAACTATTCCTAATTTTCTTAAATCTCTTTCTATGAAACGTACCCTAAGAAAAAATCACAAAAGAAATGAATTCAGAAAGGGTAAAAGGTCATGTGAAAGGCAAAAGGGTTGACAAAGCTGGGTTTCTGACTAAAACTGAGGAAGAATGAAGATGCAGAAAGATCCTTTTGACTGTCGCTGAATGAAGCAAGATGATATCAAAATCAGCGACTCCTTCAAAGAATCTACACTAATTATAACAAGCAAACAGATATTATGATTGAAGACTTGGTAATTTCTGCACTAAAATTACTGGTGGGATCATCTTTTGATGCGATGGTGCTGATGCTTGGGGATCTGGAGTGATCATGAAACATTTGCCATATCTTTTCTCTTCGCACAACCGCTTCCACCAACCTCGCCCAATTGTCTGGAGACATCTCTGCTTAGAGCTAGATTACATTGTTTCCTGAATATTGCGATGAATTGGTGACCTGATTCCTGAACATGGGGAAAATGCTTTTCCTCATGTCAAAGTCAAGCGGAGCCGTCGAGTAATGCGGCAAAAACTGAATAGCTTCCATTGTTTGTGTAATTTTCAAATGGCAAAACTGAATAGCTTTGAATAGTACTTCTGTAAAAGTTAAACTATATACCAATTAATTAATAAAGACTAGCAACCGGGCACACTCGCTGCGTGTGCAACGTAATATTAGTGTTATTAAAAATCATTCAATAAAAAATAATGGAAAAAATTAAACAATAAATTGTCCATAAATAAATACAAACTATATATTTCAATCAAATACAACCTACAAATATAGTAATATACTTCATTAAAAAAATTATAAATAACACACACTATTGCACTATAAAATATATAAAAATTGATCTTACTTAATATGAAAAAAAATTAAACATGTTTAATCACAAAAATTAAATATATAATATCTTAAAAAACACGATTGTGAAACATTGGATTGTGATATTGTAGAGGATCCTCTTCGCCACATTGAAATTAAGCCAAAATTTATTGTACCTTTGAGGTATCGAAGGATCCTCTTCGCCACATTGAAATGATAAGTTGTTGGCTTCTCTATGTATCGACTAACTATTCCAACAGCGTAAAGGATATCTGACCTTGTGCACGTCAAGTATCTTATACTCCCAACCAAGCTATTGCATAATGTGGGGTCTACTCGATCTCCTTTAATGTAACTTGACAGCTTCTCTCCAACTTCAAAGGGGATGCTTATTGCTTTGCAATCCTTCATATGGAATTTCTTCAATACTTCTTTGGCATAACCTTCTTGAGAGATGAAAATCCCATCATACCTTTCTGTCACTTTGATTCCAAGGTAGTATCACATTAATCAAATGTCAATCATCTCGAACTCCTTGGACATTTCCTTCTTGAAATTCTCCATCATTTTCTCATCGTTACCAGTAAATATTAAATAATCAACGTATAAACATATGATCAATATGTTCTTTTTTCTTTCTTTACATATGAGCATGCTCATGAGGACATTTTCAAATCCCTTCTCTTGAAAATATTTGTTGATCTGACTATTCCATGCTCTCGGAGCTTGCTTCAAGCCATATAAAACTTTCTTTGATTTCAGCACCTTCTCATTTGGACCTCGAATAGAATAACCTTCTTATTGTTTGATGTACACCTCTTCTTCGAGGTAATCATTCACGAAAACTAATTTCACAATCATTTGATGAATTCTCCACTTGTTTTGTTATGCAATTGAGATCAAAAGTCTGATTGTCTCCAATCTTGCAAACCGAAGTAAAAACTTCATCATAGTTAATTCTAGCCATTTGTTTGTAACCTTTCATTGCAAGTCTCGTCTTGTAGCGCTCGACTTCACCTTGTGAGATCATTCTTATCTTGTAAACTCACTTTACTCCAATGGGTTTGTGTCTGGCCGGCAACTTGGTTAACTCCCACTTATCATTTCTTTTGATTGCATCGATCTCCTCATCTATGGCCTTTCTCCATTTTTGACTCCTCGAAGCCACTTCAAAATCAAATGGATCCGTATTTGCAAATAGACAAAATAAAGTATTATTTTGATTTAACTCATCATATATATCATTCAACGACCTCTTCCTCGAGGCCCTGTGCTTAAATTAGATTAAGTCGAGGTGGAACTAGATGGTAATTGTGTTGTCAGAGAGATCGGCTCCTCCGATTCTTCTCCATTTTCACCTCGAATGGGCTCCGTCTCGATAGGATAGAAGCTATATTGCTCATTTTCTTCGGAACTCCAATTCTATGAGCTCTTTTCATCAAAGTTTACATCCCGACTCACTTTAATCTTGTTGTTGACAGGATCATATAGTCTGCAGCCTTTAGAATGTTGATCATATCCAACAAAGATGTACCTCTCACTTTTATCATCTAATTTGCTTCGATGTTGATCTGGAACATGCATGTGGGCAATGCTTCCAAATACCTTCAAATGAGATACACGTGGCTTGTGTGCACTCCATGCTTCTTGGAATCTCCACAACTTCGGCCTATAGCTCCTTAGGCAAATCTTTGCTTCTTAACATGCTTCAAGCCATGTTTAAAATGGATCATTTTTTCTCTCTAACTCCATTTTGTTGGGCTGAGTATGGATTGGTCATAGGACGCCAAATCCCATTCTCGTCACAAAAGTTGTTGAATTCTTTCGAAGTAAACTCTCCTCCTCGATCTAATAGAAGTGACTTAATTTGATAGCAAATTTGCTTCTCGACCATTGCCTTAAATCTTTTAAAGGTTGAGAATGCTTCTAATTTCTCCTCGAGGAAGTACACACACGTCTTCCTGCTGTAATCATCAATGAACAATATGAAATACCTACTTTTTCCCAACGAGTTCGGTATGATCAGACCACACACATCTGTATGAACCAACTCCAACGGTTCATTTGCTCTCGTCTCTGACTCCTTTGGGAAACTTTGATGATGTTGTTTTTCTGCGAAACAACCCTCACATAATTGATTAGGTGGTTTATTGAAGGAAGTCCATTTACCATTCTCTTTGTTGAGATTAACTGTGATGCTCCATTCGATACATCGCCCAGGATGCGTCACAAGAGCTTTACTTTACGCAACAACGTGTTTAAATTCCAACTTAAGTGGCTATGTGTGTTAAGTAATTAAAATGGAAAAGAATAAAATATGAATTCTTGCATGACAACTTGGAGATTGATTTAATTTAATTCAAGAATAGGACTTGGGCCTATTTGCATTCGGGCCTAATTTAAATTAGACATGTTTGGGGGGTCGGTCGGACCATGTGACATTGGGAATTCAAATCGATTCGAATTTCGACACTACCTTTGAGTTCATTTCTCTATTTCGGACCATTGGGATTTAATTCAAACCTATTTATAATCATTTAAACTTTAAATCTTTTGTTTGACCCTTTTAGCCCAAAGCCTAAAGCCTACTTTAAAGCCCATTACTATTCTTAACCTAAAAACACAAGACTTGAGCCACTATATATATATTCCTATTTATCACAACTCTACCATTCATCCCCATTTCACTCTCAAGACTTTCTTCCACTCCCTCCCTCATTTTCTTTCTAAATTCCCGAGTAGCTTTTCTGCGGCTTTCTTTACGACATCATAACTCTCTCGTTTCTCAATGGATTTTAGCGAATGAATAGTCTAACTTCAACATTTAGACGAGAGGATCGAGATGGTACCGTAAGCTCGGCCATTTGATGAAGGATGAAGAAGATATCCTCATTTTATCATAGCAGTTCTCAGCAGTTCGAAGTAGTTTTTTGGGCTGAACTTTGGAGGCGATTTCCCAGTGTTTCCGACGTCGGATTTGGGCAAACAAGGTGTCGTTTGAAAGGTCTTCAAGTCAGCTATCATTTTGGGTTAGTAACGTGACCGTGTTCGATGGGGGTGAGCCACACGCGCCAGTGGAAGCTGCGGTGGCGTTGGTGGCGCAACTGTAGCGGCCGTTTTTGGGGGTTTCTGACTACTTTTTCCAGTAACCACCTTGGGGCTTTCGAAGAGATCGTCATGGGTGAGCTAATACTTTTTACGGATCTGATCTTCATTCAACGGATTGGAAGTTATTCGATTTTGAAGTTTTTAGGGTTTTCTTATGCTTGAATTTTAGATCTACCACGATTGACTTGGAATTTGTGAAAATTGATTGAAGATTTGGAACGAGGACGATGACTACTAGCTTTGGTAATTTTTTGACATTTTTCCGGCGACTTTCGGTGATGGCCCGGCGACTTTTCTGCAGCTCCGGTTGCGACGCTCCGGCGACTTTCAGACAGTAGGTTGGCCTCGATGCAGTGAGTTCAATGCCGCTTCCGGTTCGTTAATTGGATGCTTGGTTAATTTATTGTGAATTATTTCGTGTGATTGAGATTACTTGAATTAATTGTCTTAATTGCGAATAAATTGTTTATTGATTGGTTTGTTGACCGAATGTGGTTCCTTGGTATATAAAAACATGAATTTGATGAATTGAAGTATTTATGGATGTCTCATTTTGCAAATTGGATCCCGATATGATGTATTTATGCTACTGGTTCATGTACGAATGGGTATTGGTGTAATATTTGGAAACTAGTCTCTTGTATGATTGAATGAATGATGGTAATTAGTAATTGTTATGCTCATAAACAATTAAGCCTTACTTGAATATTGGTATAACCACTTCAAACGATCAATCTTGCTTGAATAATCTACTTAGGGGATGTATGTGTAATATTAGGGAATTATGTTGTAACTTAGGCTTGTGTACCAAACTTTTTGTGAAGTTGTAAAGTATGATCCTAAGTGATTTGAGTATACGTCTTATTTATATCAAGCATGCTATCTATGTACAACAACTTTGTATATTTATATGATAAAGTTGCTCTTATTTATGCACTTTACATGTCGATATGAACTTGATGCTTAATTGTAATATTATAATTTAACTTTGTGATCTTAAATGATTTAATATGCATTATGTGGATACCTTGGCCTCCTAAATTGATCTTGTATCTTCAAATATGGAATTGCATGATGGTTGCTTGTCAATATGATCTTGTTGAGCACTGATGTACCTTGATTGACCACGACACCATATGAAAGCACAACACGAACACTTATGCATAACCACAATCATGTTGAGCAACGCCGTGCATCTTGTTTGGATCATATTGTGTCTAAGTCTGGGCTTCTGTATGTCTGTCTTCTTTCAGAGTTTGGTGGTGCGGGTGATTTCGTGGGTTGAGTGTTTGGCCCTACACACTCCAGACTCTACTCTTTCGAGGTGAGGTTTAGATTTGTATAGTGGGACCTATGGCGTTTATGTGATTGTTTTCACTCCCTGTATGTGAAGTATAGTATATTATACTCTACTATCTGTCTGATACGTTATGTTTATGAACTTGCTTAAGGCCTTTGGGTTTTGAAAATTAGTATGTGGGCGTAAGCCTTTCTGAAAATCTATTTTGTTCTGTTCTGTTCTGTCTGGATCCATTTGCGAGGTTTTTGGCCATGAAATATTGACATCTGTTCTGTTTCTGTTATGTCTGGGATCCGGGATCTGCGGGTAATTGAGCCATTGGTACAACAAGGGCCGTCAGTGTTTAACCATGTGCGTAGGTCCACTTTGAGATGATTTCCACGCGAACCGTGGAGTTGGGGAGGTGGTGCATCTTGAGTCTTCGGCCTAAGGTCGGAGAGGGCACTTGTGGGTTCACAACCCCTTGTGAGTCTGTCTGTTCTAGATGGGTTGAGCCGGCCAGCTCTTCCTGTCATCTGGGCATTGAGGTTGGATTGAATTTTGTTTCTATTCTGTTTGTTCTGATACGATGAGGTTGGATTTGGGCTCGTACTCGCCGAGCAATTCTTTCTGTCTGGAATACGTGAAACGGGATAGAATTTTTATAACTTGTTTGCAAACTTATGTCTATTTTGGGTATTTTCCAACTGTTTTGCAAAACCCTAGTCCCGGTTCACGAGTTCACCCCTTCAGTTATATGTTGTGCTCTATATATATATAGTGGGTGTATGTTAGCCCCCTCACTCAGTCAGTTGAGTGACATCTCCTATAATTTGTTTTTCAGTTGCAGGTCTTTCTCTTTCGAGCTAGGCGGATTTGTGGTTTTGTCTGCATTTCTCAGTCTTTAGGGTCTGTTGTATTTCATACTTCTGTTGTTACTTTTGGATTTTTGTACTTGTATTTTATTTACTTTTGGAGAATACTTATGCTTTAATTTATGTTGACCCTGTGAGGTCTAGGATAGCTCTGTGCGGCTTAGTTACTTTGGCCCTGTGTGGCTTAGATGATTTGGCCCTGTGTAGCGTAGAATCTTATATTTGGCCCTGTGAGCCATTGTTGTTTAAGGTTGTATACTCTGAGTTACCTCTGCTATTGATTCTTCTATCGTATCTATTTGGTTTAAATCGCTTCCGTATTCTGTTGGTTTTGGCTGTTGCTTCCGCGTACTCTGTCAGTTTAGATCCGTCTAGCCTAGCGAGTGTGTGGTCTCCCATTCTCTATGATTCAAATTCGGGTTTGGACATTAATTTCTTGATCGGGTTTGGATTACAGTGCGGGGGATGTGGCATTCTCGTTTGGGGTGCTACATCTTTTTGTGGTATCAGAGCTCTGGGTTGCAAAACCGAGCTCTTGAGTCGTGTTAAGTCTATTTAGGTCGAACGACTTAGGAATAATTGTGCATTGCATCTATTTTGCATGGTGTTTGATTCATCAGCATGAACTGTTTCAAATTTATGTGATCGTGTGCACGTTATGACTTTGATTATGCAATATCTTCTTTTACATATTTCACTAATTGCAATTCATTGATGCACTTACATGCCATACATGATGCACTTCATTTGCATCCGTAATCCGTATGCATCGACTTTAGCGTTCGAATTTCAGGGTGCCCTATGAGTCAGTAATGAGACTTCCCTCTATTAACACCATCGATTGGCACTACAACAAAGTTATACCATAATTTGAAGATGAAAGGAGTTAGTAGTCAGGATTCACGGCTATAAGAAGGTTCAGAGTTAAAGGAATGGGAATCGCAATATTGACTTACCATCTTAAAGTCAATTGAAGGATGGAGCTTGACGAATTTTCACCTTGAGGATTCGTTCATTTAAAAGTGGTCACCTTGTTGATGGAAATGAGTAAGTAGAAAAGAGTCCTTGATGGAAACGAGTTAATGAAAAAGAGCCCGATCAAGTAGGATTCATTTTGGAGATGTTTGTTGAACTTTCACTTTGATTCTTCATTCATTTGGAAGTAAGCACCTTGTTAATGGAAACGAGCAAATGGAGAGGAATTCGAGCAAGAAGAATCTACCATGGATTTTTTTGGGAAGTGATTAATACCACGATCGTTCAACGTAGCCTTGAGATGGACTCTAATTGACAATCGAGTTATGGAATTTCTAAAGGGGGATTGGACTAAGGTCTAAAATACAAATCAGAATTTTGGTGAGAACCGAGATTTCGGTTGAGCAAGAATCACGGTTCAGTAGAGGATTAAATGATAGGTATGCTTGTTAAATTACCTCTTCATACGAGAAGATTTAAGACAAAGGAGTCCAGATGATGAGGTTTGCATCATTGTCGGCTTTAATCAACTACTACTTCTTCATCTCAACTTTCTTGTTAAGGTTTTGACACTACGGTGAATGGTACGCTAAACATTCATGGCATTTGCATACATGCATTGTTTAAAGTATTCCTATCTTGTCTTGCTTGATGCGTATGTTGATGGTTGTTGTTGTGAATGTGATAACGTGGTTTGGTGATCTAATATTTATAACCTGAATTTCTACTTGTTGTGAACTATTGATGGGAAAAGCGAGTTACGTGCTTATGAGAAATATTCATGCTTATGTGATTTAAAACTTTCTTCATTGCTCACTAACCTCTCATACAGATGTATATTGTAACCTTGTTTTATAGAGATCCCATCGCGATATCCCCCTTGAGTTGAGGAACGAGCGTTGAATCTATGCTTAAGGGATACCAATATCAGTTGTATAAGATACGCCAAACATGCATCGCCTACTTTTCTTCAAGTGTTACTCTGATGTGTGTTTGTATGAATGCCAACCCGTGAATCTATTTGCAAGAGAGACCTTAGGTTCCCTCTTTTTATGTGTTGGAGAGATGTAGGATTCTCTCTGTTTATGTGATAGGAAGATGTTGGATTCTTTCTAAGTTTTGTGCTCGAGAGATGTTGGATTCTCTTGTACTTAGGTATTCGGGAGATGCAGGACTCTCTTGAATTTAGGGGTTTGAGAGATGCTGGATTTTCTCAAACTAGAATGTTGGAAGACGTTGGAATCTGTCCGATTAGGTTGAGAGACGGGGTTCTCTCACTTTTGTGCTCGAGAGACGGGATTCTCTCACTTTTGTGCTCGAGAGACGGGGTTCTCTCACCTTTCGTGCTAAGAGAAGGGATTCTCTCTTGTTTGTTGTGGTTGCGCTGCGCGTTATTCCAACTACGGCTTGTAAGTGACGAGTATGAGTCGACGACAAAGTTGGATGCAGTGATAGTTATCCGATCATGGAAGTGACCGACCGAGCTCGAAATGACGGACTGATCGAGTACTTATATGGACCTTAACGATGACAAGGCATCCTGAAGGAGGTTAAGTATAGATGACCAGGGTAAGCTTCACCATCAGAATTGAGATCTCACGCGAGTTCGGAAGAAGGGTTTGAGTACTACAACTCGAGGCTTTACAATTTTTGCGGTGGAACTTGGGGACCAGGTTCTCTTAAGGGGGAAAGTTTGTTGATTGGAATGTGAATTGTGTGTTTAATTTTGGAGCTTGTTGAGTTAATTTAATGCATGTATGAAGTGTGTATATTGTTCCTTGTGTGTTTTGTGAAGTATAATGAGCATATTTTGGTGTTGGAAGTGAGGGGATGGATTGCCCTATTTTCAAGCTCGATTTGCCCAAATTTTACAGGTGAAACGGCCGTTTCGTTTCCAAGTGTATTTTGGAAACGACCGTTTGGCTTAGATGTAAATTCAAAATTTGTCTCTCGCAAACGGGCGTTTGGATTTTACACTGGTTTTGTAAACGCCCGTTTGGAGTTCCAGACCTGATGCAGTAGCATTTGAAATGGGCGTTTGGATTTTCTTCAAGTTTTGCAAACGCCCGTTTGGAATGTGAAAAAATCGAGGCAGTAGCTTTCAGCATGTCCGTTTGGATTTTGAACTAAAACACCAAACGGGTGTTTGGAAAGTGAATTTTCGTTACAGAAGGTTTTCGCACGGCCGTTTGGACTTTTAGTTCAAACACCAAACGGCCGTTTACTGGGCATCCGTGAGAAAAATGATTTTTTGACTTTCTCGGTCCGATTCCTTTGCTTTCCAAATGCTTTTATATGACTATTACGCGTGCTAAATTGATACTTTTCAGCTTTATTGTTGTATGATAATTGTATGCATGAGTTTGCCTTTTTGGTACATTTATGTGATTAATTGAATCATATTGAGCATATATTACGTCTCATGCATACGTAACATTTACCGAGCGTCATATTTGGTTCATTTGGGTCTGAGTCTCGTACACACTTGTATGTTTCACAGAGATCGAGCCCGAGCACGTGGAACCGGGTCCTTAGCTTCCTTCCTTTCTTACTTTTTTTTTTTGGTCAAGGTGAGGTTTTATTTATATTATTGACCCTAATACCATGTGCAAATGAATTTGCCAAAATGAATATTTATACGTATTAATTCTAAAACGACTTCAAGAACTCAAATGTTTTCATAAAAATATTTTGGCGAGATTATTCACGTATTATTGGGCGCCGGGAAAATGTGTGGATGAGTCCGGAACGGTATCGGGCCGCCGGGTAGCTTATCTCGCACATAGTACTATTTGAGAATACCTTCACGCGACTTGGGTGGCCGGAAGGTGGGGTATTCTTGAGCCGGTGGTTCTTACCATCGAAGTAGTGGGTAGGATTCATGAAGCCCCAACTCAATATGGACCAACGTGGACTACGAGCCTAGCTAGCTTGTTTTCCAAAACTAGGAAGGAGAAGGATGGAAAACGTTTTACGTCATGAACGATTACGATTATGATGCTTGATCACTTAAAATGTTTTATGCACACACTATTGGTGTATGGTTGGAGAATTACCCACTCGCTGGGTCACGTAACGATTATGAACGTTAATGAATTTAAATGAATTATTTGTAATTCCGAGCAATGTCTCTCTTCAAAAAACTAACCACTTGGTTATTCTAAAACTTTACTCGGAATTATGAATTGCATGTGCATGTGATATAAATATTTATGCCCCTCACTTAGTCCTTGGGCTAACACCTCACGTCGTTTGTTTTTAGGTACTTTTGAAGGTTTTGCTAGGCGGGGAATAAGGTCAAGTCGTCGTCTTTATTTTGAGTCTAGCATATCATATCTCCTTGAATACTCATGTTTATTTATGTAATGTATTTACTTTGAGTTTGTAACCCACGCACTTTGCATTGGCTTGTATCCTTTTGATATTGTGGCCTTGCCGGCCTTGTTATGTATGTTTAAATTGGGAGGCGTCCTCCCTTTGCTTACGTATTTGAATTGAAGACTTTCTCAATTTGTTAATTTTATGTTAATCGCTTCAGCCATTGTATGTTTGCATCGGTTAATGTTTGGTTTAAAGGTTAGCCCCGCTTAGCTAGTCGAGATTTTTATTTGTCAGCCGTTTGCTATTAGTTTGGTTTATATGTGGAAATTAATTTCACAGGTGAATCGAGCGAGTAGTATGTGGGATGTGGTGCCTATCGATGTGGGTGCTACATCCTTAAGTGGTATCAGAGCTTCGGTTGCAAAACCGGGCTCTTGAGTCGTGTCTTGTCGGTTTAGGACATTCGGCTTAGGAACAATATGACAATTTGAGAGTGTTGCATCGATTTATGATATTACTTGAATTATTTGGCATTGAATTTTGCTTGCACTCATGGATAATTGATTGACCCCGACATGCATTTCTTATGTTTTAATTGTAGATGCCCCGTGGAAGACCCCCACACCGTGATAGAGAGAGAAAGACTCCATCACCACCACTACAACTACAACTATAAGCGCCCCAAATGAATATGGGTGACTTTATGGAAGCCGTATACAATTATGTTGAGCACCGAAGAGCTCAAGCGCCTTCACCACCACCTCCACCACAACAACCACACTCCACCACCGGTTAGGGATTCTCATGGTATTTTCCTCAACTATAATCCCCCTCGATTCGTCGGCACCACGGATGAAGCCGTGGCGGAAGATTAGATTTCTAGACTCGAGCGGATTTATACTCTTCGCCAATTCTCCACATACAAAAGGGCCCAATTCGCCATATTTCAACTATATGGCACGCATATGAGTGGTGGAAAAGAACCAAAGAGAAGCTTGAGGTGGATGAGGAGGAGATTACTTAGGAAGTTTTTAAGAGGGAATTCCGGGAGGCTTATGTTCCCGAGGTCGTTCGTGAAAGGAAAGAGCAAGAGTTCATGGAACTCAATCAAGGAAAACGGTGGCTCAATATTTGGCCGTCTTTAACCGCTTGGGAAAGTATGCCCCTCACATTACGAGGGATGACAAAAGAAGGCCAAAAAGTTCATCGCCGGGTTGAGGCAAGACTTAAGGCATGGGCAAGCGAGCCATAAGGTGGAGAGCTTTCCTGAAACGGTCCAACGCATTCTTGGACTTGAGGAGAAGTACCGAAAGACAGACCCAGTGCCAAGGCCACTTCACTTGCCCGGCCACATCACTCAGGGCAAGGATCTGGCTCGGGTTCCAAGAGACCCATTTATGCGGCGACGCCGCTCAACAATGGGCCCGTAGCCAAGACACTATGGAAGAAGGCAAAATCGGCCACGGCACCGATACTACCACCGCCCGCACTACCACTTGATCCCAAACAAGTTAGGCCGTGTATGCATTGTGGTGATCCCAAACAAGTTTGATTTGCAGTTATATGGAGCACCAAGTGAATGAGTGTCCCTGGTATCAAGCAAATGGAGGCCAAAGGCAACTATTTGCGAGCTCGAGCATACGCCATTGATGGCGAGGAGCAAGAGGCCGAGGTGGATCCCGCCGCCGTCGTTAAAGGTACTATATACATTCATGGCACAAACATATATGCATTATTTGATACCGGGGCTACACATTCTTTTATTTCCCGGGACTTTGCTTCTACTTTGTGCTTGTCTTCCGTGTGTACTTCTACCTCTTATGTGATTAGTTCCCCGTTGGGGGAACCTTATTACCGACCGTGTGTTTAGGGGAGTTTCGGTGAGAATTGAGGGCCGAGATTTCTTAACGGACTTCATTGAGATACTGATGAGTAGATATGGTGCAATATTCGGGTAGATTGGTTATTCCAACATAATGCGATTGTTGATTGTAGATAGAAGAAGATAAAGTTGGGTCCCGATGTCGTTGTAGGTATGAGCTCTACTTCGATTCTGTTGGTATCTTTTGTTGAGGCTAATAGATTGGTCCGAGATGGAGCTTGGGGTTTTCTTGCATATTTGTTGAATAAGCCTAAGAACCAAGCTAAGCTTGAAGAGACCGAAGTGGTTAAGGAATTTCTTGAGGTTTTTTCGGAGAATTTGGGTTCTTTGCCGCCGGAGAGGGAAATTGAATTTGTGATCGACTTGTATCCGGAAGCAGAGCCTTTTGCTAAAACTCCTTATAGGATGGCTCCCGCCGAATTGAAGGAATTAAAGAAACAACTTGAGGAATTATTGGCTAGTGGTTATATTCGTCCGAGCTCATCGCCTTAGTTGTACCGGTATTATTTGTGAAGAAGAAAGATGACTCTCTCCATATGTGTATTGATTATCGGGAATTAACTCTACCTCTACCCCATTTATCTTAATCTTATATATGTTATATCTATCGAATGGATCTCCAGTATCCCCTTCCACACATTGAGGAATTGTTCGACATATTGCAAGGATCACGGGTGTATTCTAAATTGGATCTTCGACAAGGGTATTATCAATTGAGGATCCGGGAAGAGGATATCCCAAAGACGGGATTTAATACTAGATATGGGCATTACGAGTTTGTGTTATGCCTTTCGGCTTGACTAATGCCCCCGCGGCTTTCATGGACATGATGCATAGAATATTCAAGCCTTTTCTTGACAAGTTCGTGGTCATTTTTATAGA
>JBBMKE010132339.1:0-16138 GCA_037834125.1 Lippia alba | reverse complement strand
TATATACACACACACACGAATTCTGAAGGGAAAACATAGTCTAATTTATAAGTTAAGAGGATTAATGGATGGCATGCACGAGCCATGGTTGGCATGTCACTCGTTTGCTCGAGATGGTGTTCGCCATGCACGTGGAGACACGCATCCAATTTATTTTCCAGCAATTAATTAATAAACGCTTGGAATTAATTTGAAAATTGAGATTTATTTATTACAATCTGAAATCTGACGTAATGATAAGCATTACTTTATGTGTGATATGCAAATCACATCGATATATTGCCGACAATTGGGTTTATTTTTCTAATTTTATAAATACTAAAAGCGTTCAATATTTGTCTTGAAACTAATAAACTATCGTAATTCGTACATGATATTAATTAATATATATAAAAACAAGTATACATTGACATGACATAATTCAACTAGGCCACTTACTTGGCAAGGTCAACCCTGCTCCAAGCTTGGCTGAGAGATCGAACACTTACTGTGGGCTAAATCTCATGCCAAAAATCCTACCTATGAGTTAAGTAGGGACACATGTCAACTTGTAAACTCGTGTGTTAGACTATCGAAGATGTTTAATGTCCAAGATATCGAATGCAGTTAAAAGGGAAATGGAAAGTCAAACACATCTTGTTATACATGCCAAACGAAAAGCATTAATGAGAGGAACAACATTATGATAGGTGAGGTCAAAGAATACAAAGAAATTTACACATCAAAGGATTGATCCGATCGCCAAGCGCGAGCTCAGGAGTAAGATGGATACCTTCCATTCCTATCGAATCTTGATAAACTTCAAGGACATGTCGAAAATGGCAGGAATCTACCTACAGACCTATCAACAACAAAGCTTGTAAACCTCATATTCGAGGAATAAACAAGTTGAATTATTAAAGTCTGCATCTAGAATATGATTTTCTAAAGTGAAAATGACAAGAATCTACAGACCTATCAACGTTGTGTGTACAACATTGAGGTTCTCAGTGATAAGCCGGGCACGAAAGCTGGGGAATGTTGACCGGAGAGGGTAAGAAAACAAAAGAAATAAAGGTTAGGAATTTCAAAGTTATTATTTTTCAAATTAACTTTTAACATAAAACATTAGAATATGGGAAGGGAGGGATGCGGTGCATGTTGGGAGAAGACATCTCTGGCCACGGATTGATTGATTGTAACTTTAATAAAATTGTTAAGTTGATAGTTGTAATCTCGGGCAAAGTAACTTATTTCTTGAATTTAAGTTGTTTTATTTCAAAACTTCACCCAAGGTTATAACTTGCATGTATGTGCGCTTATATATACATTATTTCCCTCACTCAACCTTCCATAGACTGATGCCCCACCTTTTCAGTCTTTTCAGGTGCACGTTAGGTGGGAGTCAGAGTCTTGAGTCCGGGTCTAGCTTTGGGTTGCACACATTTTGGTAGTGATGCATATTATGTACTTGAACACTTGAATATTTATTGTATACGATTATGAAATTTTGAGGCCGGTGTGCCACTGTACATTGATGTGTATATTGTTCTCGGTGATAATATGAGTATATATGCATGTTTTGATATCATTTAAATGGTTACAGAGTCAGTTCCCGTCTAGCCAGAATTATTTTTTTTATTGTCATCCGTTCACCAGGTGTTTGATTCATGTACGGACATCAATTTCATATGTGGGTTGGACACGTGGTGCGGGGATGTGGTGCCCGATCGCTAAGGGTGTTACAATTTGGAAAGTTTAAATTGAATTCGGATGGATCTAGTCTGGGCAATCCGGGCCCTAGTGGGATTGGTG
The DNA here is from genome assembly GCA_037834125.1 of Lippia alba. Classification (NCBI taxonomy): domain Eukaryota; kingdom Viridiplantae; phylum Streptophyta; class Magnoliopsida; order Lamiales; family Verbenaceae; genus Lippia; species Lippia alba. Next base: position 14,344 of record JBBMKE010132339.1, on the reverse strand, counting down.
CAGTCATAAGAGATCATAACGGGCAAGTCCTAGCAGCCTATAGTGCGGGAATCGGAGTCCAAACCAATAACTATGCAGAGCTCTTAGCTTTAACGCAAGGTTTAACTATGACAAGGAATATGGGAGTTAATTCAATATAGGCCGAACTTGATGCAAAAGTCATCTTGGATATGATAAAACGAGAAACTGCGGGAGATTGGACTTTACAAGACCTGCTTCTACATCTCCAAAACATCTTGAGTAGCATGCAAGTTCACTTGACGCACGTGTATCGTGAAGGCAATATGGTCGCAGATTATTTGGCGAAACAAGGAGCAACGAATCAGATGGTGTGGTTTTTTCCAGAGACGGCACTAATGCCACACATCAAGGGCATAATTAGGACTGATAAGTGGGGACTCCCGAGTTCAAATGATTCACTTAAAGGGGTTCAAAGTTGTGCTGCCACAACATATCTTGGCAGGTAAATTAAATTGGCTATCTTTCCTAGCTTTTTTATTTCTTTCACAGCAGTCATACTATAATTTTCTCAACAGAACTGACCTGCACACTTTTAGGCCGAGAAAAACTTTGGTTTTGCAGGTTACTGGTAAGAGGCATCATACAAAAATGCATGGCTTTGGGAACTTCCTTTTGGAGATATCTTGTTACAAAGTAATTGACGGTTTAAGAATTCATGACACCTGCAAGAAGTACATCCCTAAAGATAATCCTCAAGACGCCATGACCAAGGTTGCGGCCAATTGTTGCCAAATAGTCTTCGCATCGAACTCTATCGCTGCTCAGGAACCTGAGTGTCTCTCGAGATCAACGATTGTCCCGTTTAGAGTCATTGGTAACAGGGATTGGTGGATTCTAAAGTATTTCTAGCCAAAATCATCCATAAAATCGCTAAAAAACTATTGGTGTTGGATGACATACGCCTTTCTAAAAAGATATGCTTTCAAAGCGCCTTCGGTGAATTTTTGCGATTTTCACTGTGAGATTCACTTCAACGTGATTTTTAATGCCAAAAAAAAAACTTTATTTCTTCTTTAAGAAAAATATCAATAAAAATAATTATAATATTATAATATCTAATATGAGAATTGAGAAACGAAATCAAACATACACAAAATAGAGAGAACGAGAAATCTGATGAATGAACTAAGAACTTAAGATAAAAGTAATATGAAAAAATGGGTTTCATTTTAATATATATTTTTATTAGTATCTGATTAATATTTTTTCATTGTAAAAGATATCTTAATGTATAAAATCATCAAAGCATTAATTGCAAATTTCAAAATTTTGAAATCATGAAGAGAGGGAATAAGTTAGGTATTTGATTGAGTAAATCAATTTATCAAAATTCATGTTTTTTTTTTGGTTCTAGCCTATTTCCATGGGTCGAGTCGGGACGGACCACTTAGGGTGTAAAGCTCACCCTACCAATAGTAGCTGCGCTACCAAGGACTCGAACTTGAGACATCTGGTTAAGCTAGCATAACGTCGGACCGCTAAGCTACACCACTTGGTGGTAAAATTTATGTATTTATGTACATACATAAATAAATCAATTTATCAAAATTTCTCACTTAACTAAAAGAATTTATTAAGGAAAAAAAAAGATGTGGCGAATGAACACGGAAAAAAAAGTGCATTAAAAATAAGTTTTAACCACAAAATTTTAAAATGTCTAAATAAATTAAATTTATTTTTAATTAATCAAAGTCAATTAATTAATTAAGATATGAATATTCACTTGACATAAATAAAATACTATTAGTTGGACTTTTCTTGATTTTGATAAATAACTAAAACCTTCAAAATATTAAATATTTTGAAGAATTTACTGACCAAAGAAATAATTTTTAAAAGAATAAAAGAAAGCTTAGTTGTTGACTATAAAACATACTAAAAGGGAAGCGTTGATCCCTAATTAAAAGGGATCATAATTTAGAGAGAGGTTAAAGGTGAACCACAAGAAAAGATTGAATGAATCGTTCACAAGAAAAGATTGAATGAATCTGCATATCTTAATCCACTTAATTCTCATGTCTTTTTCATGAATTATTTTTTTTTTAAACTTTTGGTGGTTCACAATTATGGATGTATTCATGGGAAGGGGTCCCAAGATTGGTCATAACACATATGGCATATATATACACTAATAAATAATTTGGACTTTCTATTTTTCGTTTCTTCTTAATTTATATTAAAGCATGACATCCCCAGTCTGATAGGGGAGAAATTGGAGCTCCCACATGGCCCACCTGACGCTCGGCACGTGGCAGTTGGCGTGTACAAAAGGACGCACCTACTTTTCGACCCCCAGCCTGCGCTTATCATCGACCCACCCCTTGGAGAAATCTACAGAACCTTATACCTCGCGAGACTGCGGTCACGACCCAGGCCCCGCACTCGATCGAGACGGGCGGTAGAAACCGATCCACAATCTTCCGTACGCGAGCATTAAATGCAGATTCCCTCTACCATCATGCGCATTAAATGCGGCCTCCCAAGGACACTGTTACGGTGTGGCTGCAGGGAAGGTACAACGCTTTCTACCAGAAAGTACTGTTCCGGTCACCATCTCAGCCCACCTTTAACAGACCAAGATCCACACTTACGGGGAGGTGTCCACGCACACAGTGACCGCCTATAAAAGCCATCTCTCCAGAGATGGAGGTAAGTGAAAGCTTTCGGACTTTAAGCTTTTCTGCGCGCACTGAACTCTCATACACTCTCGTATTCTCGACCCAGTACAGTCCCTGACTTGAGCGTCGGAGTGCCAAAAAGGTTCCAACCCCCACATTCCCCTTTTTGGCCTTTGAGCTCACGTTTGTTCACTCCCTCGCAGCTAAGGAAAAGCACCAGAGTACTTCCACGTTACAAATTCTTGGGTGAATTCGGAGTCTCAATCTGCAGTCCAGCACATAGGCGAATTTTGACACGATCACAGTCGATTAAGTAAAATAATTAATTATTTTTTATTAGTAGAATTTAATCAAAAATTTTAAAATTATTTCATAATTGAAACAGGACTATGGATATAAAGTTGCAAAATGCATAGCTCCTATTAATAATAAAATTTTGTTCACATTAATCCAAATATAAAACTTTTAACTACGTTAATATAATACTGGTATTTGAGGTTCCTTGTTTTTGGGGCATTCTTGTTTAAGTAGTATTTATTTTTATTTTTTTATTTAAGTAGTATTTATGATTTATGGATCATGAACGGTTATATTTATATTTAAATATTTTTTATTGATCTATTTATAAGAAGAGGTTTTCGGTAAAATCTCGCAGTCCTATTTACCAATTATAAAAAAAAAAAGAAATTAAAATAAAACCGAATCACTACATCTTTTCTTGTTATATTTAAATTTTGAAAGATACTCATTCTATGTTTGAACCACATTATTCCACCCCCAAAACATGCTTTACTAGAACTGGGCCCACCCCGCCACCTCCCAACAAAAATCTTGGATCAGTTCATGCACACAATTGTCTTTAGTACACCAGCAAACTTTGGCCCAATTCTTCAAAATTTCAGACAACCAAAGTCAGCATCAAACGCAAAAGGACACTAATTATATAATGTGGTAAACTATCGGTTCCTATGTATTTTGATTGACCTTACGTTATTTATGCAAACTTTTAATCAAAATAATATATTTTCGTATCATGTTAGTCATTTGTATCGAACCACATCAAACACTTATAATGAAACAAATATATAATATCAACGTGTTTGTATTTGTTATCGTAGTCGTGTTCATGCATTATATATAATCAACAAACATATTTTAACTATGATACGAATGCATATAGGTGTTTTAAGTGAAACACTTGTTCAATTAGTTTGCGTCTCGCTCATTTTGATTATAATGTTTTAGCAAATTGATTTCCTTATTATTTAATTATATTTAACAATAGATTCAAGATAACCCTATTTGATAATGTATATACTTACAATGAAAGTAAATACAAAAGAAAATTATGTAGTGGTTAGCATAGGAACCTACAAAAAGGAAGCATTTAGCTCAAATTCATGTTGAAGAAATGCATGTTGCACGACGACTCACACTTCAATCCACAAGCAAGTTGGATTACTTAGTCAATAATAACTAAAGATATAGGAAAGTTTATTTGCAAAGGCATTCCATTTGGCAGAATCAACAACAAATTACATCTCATATTTATCTTAAAAGACAAGTATTAAAGCCCTCTTATGGGAAAAAGAATCCACCCAAAAATTTCGTTGGTTTTTCGTAGAAATTATCGATGAAAGTGACGACATTGAAAAACTATTATGTGTTAACAGATATGTTTTTACAGTTATAAATCACACCCCAAATTGAGGTACTTGCTATAACTTGCTCTATAAAAGTAAAAACGAGTAAAATATGCAAGCTAATGTGTGTATTTGTGTTGCATCCCAAGCATGGGAGAATCACCTAATAATGTAATCTAATGATCAGATTTAAGTCGGTCTAATTATGGATCTATAATCTGAATCTTTTAAGGACCCAACTATTATTTATAGCAGAGTCTTATTCTTTAACGGTTCTATTATAATAAATTTACAGTGAAATATAATGTTCAATTTATGATGCACGAACACTTCTACAAAAATTATTTTATCGTATCTTATTATGTCGGGTGCTCTAATATGATATACTGTCTAGCACTTCTCAAATAGGAAATTTAAAATATATATATATATGAGTCATCGTATTTATATCGGATTTTGTCATGTCCGTATCCCCATACATTACAACCCAACAGACTAAACATGTATAGTCACAACATGCGGTACCAATGTCATAAAGAAGTTGTTGGGATGTTGCCATTTTCTTTCTCTACCCATCGAAGTGGGATGGCCAAAGAGACGAAACTAATTCAAGCAATTAATTAATGACAATTTGTGCATGTGCCAACAAGAATCAATCATAAGGCCCCTGAAAAGTCATAAAATCTAGGTAGTGTTGTTGTCAACCCCAAAACAAAATATCGTGAAAGATCACTATTCTTGGGTTCCATGAATCCGTCCCATAACTTTAATTTTTCAACTACACCTTACGTGCTAATTTGACATAAACAAACACATCACCCTCAACTCAAAAAACCTAACGGAGCTAGCACAACTTCCGGCCCCCAACATAAGGGTAATGTAGTCTTTTCACATAATTATAAATGCCAATATTTTACAATCGAAATTCTTTAAAATGTTGTATAATTCTTTTACTTTGTTGTCTGTGTTCAAAGAAAATCAGTAATTAATATGGAAAAATGGTTCTTTTTTTATGGGATGTTGCAAAGGCTTAATATAGGTCGACATTTGAAATTCAATTGCTTTGTTTATAAAATTAGAGTTTAAACCTTATACGGTAGCTTACTTAATGGATCTAATGTGTCCTTCCAACTGACCTTTGATAATGGAAAAATAATAAATTTACTTTAAATTAATATTTTTATTCAATTATACATTTGTACGAAAATATATTGGAATATATTTGGACAAATAAAATTGAAGATTCATCGAGTCGAATCTTTTTACTCCTGATATTCATCATTCTAAGTGACTCCTCCTTGATATTTGGCCTATGATCCTCTTATATAGATGATGAGTCTTGTTAGTATTTAGTTACGTGTCATTCTTTACGTGATGGATTTTGTTCTTATCTGTTTTTGTTATTTAGTTACACGTTCCCTAGAATCTTAATGTCCAAAAATATCATTTGACTCTAATTCTCGATCAAATGGAATTCTTTGCAAGCTCGGCGGTACACGAGATCTCGAACTAGACGCCAGGATCTATATTAACCACGTTTCACTTAGGTAGATCCCATTAATAATAAAAAACAATATATGCTTAGGGAATAAAGAAACATTAATGGAAAAACATGGAACAAATTTTAGAAACCTGGATTGATCTGAAAAGACCAAAATGCCCTAGAGACTGCACCAACATCTTTTCCACACTCATAAACCATGACACAACTTTCACTCCCCAGCCACCAACAAGGATTGGAAAACTCCTGCAAAAAACACATACACACACACTGACACACATTCCATGTATGTATATGTTTATTCAAGCTCATATACATGTACTCCAATGGTAGATCATGGAGATGAATATTATGTGCAAGATTGAAGCAAAAGCATGATCAAAAGTGAAGCAAGATTGAAGCAAAAGCATGATCAAAAGTGAAGCAAGATTGAAGCAAAAGCATGATCAAAAGTGAAGACGAAGGTCGAGATGATAAACATATCCATCAATTAACGAGGAGCTTGATCTTGATGAGGTATTTCAGCATGGGAGGGATTGTTTTGATGGTCTTCATAACGGCGTCGCTTCTGTTTCTGCCGCCTGTTCTGCCACCGCTCCCGCCGCCGCCGCCGCTGCTCCTCCTCATCCCCGTCGCAATCATGGCTGTGCTCGTTTTCTTAGCCTTCACGCCGCCTCAGCAACCCGGCAGCGTTGCTTTCATCTCCTCCGCTTGAGGTGTATTAATGTATGTATATTACTGTGTGCGTATGTGGTGCTTGAGTTTGTTGGGCGTGGTTGATGAAGTACTAATTTTGTAGATTAATTTAAGAGGAAGTAAACAAAAAAATCAATTAGCAAAAATAACTGAGCTCAATGAAATGATAATTGAGTTACTAAGTTGTTTTTGAGTCTTAGATTTCATTATGGGTTCGTGTGAGGATCGAATCTTAAGGTGTTAATTCTATTTTTTTTTATCAATATAAAAACTCAAATATGAGATATGCAGATAAATTAATATTAGAGGAAATTAAATATTTGGTATACCAATAGGGTGAATTCATCATTATTACTAATTAGTACATATTATTTTCTAACCAGAAGGATGTGGTTGAACGAAAGGGACTCATTCATCCTTAATCAAAGTTTAGGATTCGAATTTCTACTTTGGGTATGTAGCAGTTTTAAATCTCTTGATCAGTTGTCCTATCTTATGAGGTGCCTATAATATAACGAGGGAATTAGTCACTGTAGTCGACGATAGATGTCCTAATTTAGACAAAAAAAAGTATATATTATTTTTTAATAGAAAAATAGGATTGTGTTTTTAAAATCAAGCAATTAAGACACATTTTGGCCAGAAATTGATTTTTTTCGTCTGAATTTACAAGTGACGAAGTCGTCTAAATTTACACGTGAAAAAATAGGAGTTCGTCATTTTGAAGGAGTTCGCCATTTGAAACCCGGGTTAGATTTTCGGAGTTTAGTGTATGCTAAGCCTATGTACACTAGGACAGTCTTATCAAAGTTTGACACATGTCACTTTCTTTTATTTAATTTCAAGTGTTGTTTCTTTTGTCCTTTGTTATTTTATGTAAATCAATTTTATTTTTAAAATATACAATCAAATGTATTATTAATATGTTATATTTAAATAATATTTTAAAATTTTCATACCGTTTTATATTTTAATAACTTCAATTAGTGATTTCGTAATGATCATTTTTTAGATAGTAACATCTTATAATTAAATAATACGTTAAAAGAATTCATATAATCAACATATAATATTCAATAATTAATGGTTTCACAGGTTAAAAATAGAAATTTTTTACAATATTAAATAAAAAATATATGAATAACCAAATTTATTTATAAATATTATAATTGGGAATGAAGACAAAATTTTAAAAATACAAACATTAAATCATAAAAAATGAGTAGAAGAAAAGAAAGAAAATAAACAAAATAACTCTTAAAATGAATAAGAGAGGAAAATTAACACATGTTAAAATTTAATAAGACTGACTTAGTAGGTATGGATCTAGCATACATTAACTTTTATAAAATTGAATTTTGATATTAAAAAATATATATATATATATATACATTAAATAACATGATCTTTAAGAACAATTCTATTTTCACATTGATAAATTGCACTTAAAATATACAAGTTGTTCGGTGATTCCAATTATTTGATAGACTATGTGAAAGTCACTTCATCATTTTGAACGGATAATCTTGTTCTTCTTATCTTTCTCTTTACAGGTGCATTGTATGTGAATGAATTTATGTTCTTCTTTATTCCAATAGAATAAAATATTCTTTAATTAATTGCATTATTTAATTTAGATGGCATCTACATCAAGTACTTACTAGAAGGCCGGATTGTTTGTTACCTAGGTAAAGTTACGGACATCATGCAATACATCTGGTACAATGTCATATAAAATATTCATTTAATAATTGCAAAAATTTGTGCTTAGATTGATGTGTTCGAAATTAAGGGTTTCAAATTCATAACATCCCTAGTCAAATCGTTTTGCTCTTTTCTTGAACTATATTTTGAATATTATGTGGTTAAAATCTTTCTTAATTCCAAATTTATGGTTTATTTTCGGATTATTCAATCCATATACCTAAGCTATTTTATTACATGTAAAGTTTATATGCCCGGCCGGTGAAACCAGTACCTTTTTATGTCAGATTAGTAATTTTAATACGAATCTAGTTCGGTTGACCAATATATAATTAGGGGAGAGATTTCTTACACTTATCATGTAATTTGTGTGAAAATTTAAAAATAATGATCAATCAAATAATGGAATAATTTACTTATATAATTTAATTATTATATTCGACTGAAAATTAGTTTGAATTAGAGTTTTTTTTTCTATCTAATTATAGATATGAAATAATTTTAAGTCATCTAATCAATTATCTCGACTTTGAAGTGTTTATATATAATTATGTTGAACGAGCTACGTATTTGCTTATGCATAAATACCTTAATCTATCTATCTATATGTCTCTATCTTTATCTCTATATCTATATCTATATCTATATCTATATATATAAGGGATAAAAAATTTTAACATCTTGTACTATAGCAGTTTTTACACTTTGCATCTCAAACTATAAAAAGTCTGCATTTGCATATTAAATTATTGTTTTGTAACAAATTGCAACCTAATTTCAATGAATGTGTGACACGTATTCCAAATTTCTGTCACATGTTACATGATGAGTGAAATCAGGTTGCAACTTGTTACAAAACAATAGTTTAGGATGCAAATGCAGATTTTTTATAGTTCGGAATACAAATTATAGAAACGGTCATAGTAAAAGATGTTAAAAAAAATTCTCCCTATATATAATGATGCAAAACTTAGAATTCGGAGGGAATTTAATCCAGGATATTTAAATAATATTGTTTAGAATGTTTAGTTAATTCAGTGAAATAAATCAATTCCTGTATTATGCAGTGAACAGGAGATCATGCCAATACACAATAAATAAATAAATAAAATCAAATATATAGATCCACTTGCATAATATAATATAATTTCAATGTAAAATATTTAATACGGCACTCAGCACAAATTCTTAAGCAATGTAAGGCTGCGGCTAATCCAGAACCACATTTCCTTGTGCTTAAATAAAAGGATTACGTTTTGTACCAAAAAAAAAAAAAGGATTACGTGACTTCCTTTCATGAAATCACTATTAAACATTGCAACCTATATTTCATGTTTCATTAATTACCAATTAAATGTCATGTTCTTGGGTACGTATCATGTCAATTTCAATCAATTATTAGTAACCTGAAATAATTTTAGTTCAAATTTGGTGCAGTTAGATTAATGTGATAAGAAGTTAGTTAAGAGTGTGATTTATATTTATAGTGTCATCAGTATAAACTTTAAGAGAAATACTGATCAAACGCCAAATATAATATTTATCCTAACTCATATAGTTTGTTAGATTCCATCGCACTGAATCTGAACTAAAGGTTTTGCTGGATTGCGTTGTTTGGTAAACTTACACGAACATATTGCAATATATGAAATGGCGCATACTCTTAATGACATATAATTAACACTAAAACTTGGTTGAGTTGTTGGAGATAAACGAGGTCTCAAATTGACTTAGAACAAAAATGTTAAAGTTTGGGTGAAAAGTGATTCATTAAATTCATCATCACATTTATAAACAAATATAATCGGCACCTTAATCGGTACTCGTTTGGAAATTTGATCGCAGATTATAAAACTTTTGTTAATTTGTTATGGAAGGCAAAAATTAAACACATCTAGCGTGAGAATAATAAATACACAAATTTACGCCCGAAAAAGTCACCTTTTTAGTATTCTAACAGTTCGGGATAACCTTTATGTTGCATTCACTACTTAAAAATATTCAATTTTTTTTTTGGGGTAAAAAAGGATATATATAATTAACACTAAAACTGAATCCGACGTTTAAATTTCTCTCAATTTTTTGAGCTTTGCTATGGCCATCTAACCTTAAATTCACTGAACATCTCGTCAACATCAGTGGAAAACCAAACACAATTACAGAAAACCCCAAATTTTAACCAGAAACAGTAAAGGAAAAAGAACAGTAGCAATTGCACGTGTTTGTAGTTACATTGCATTGGTCGTCGCGGCGGAAGAAAATGGCATCGGTTTGGTGAAAAAGAGGTTCACTGTATTTGCACAGACAGCCACCATCATGTCTGTGGTGGTTGGCGGCGGCGGCGGCGGCAGCTGATAATATACAGACACTGTGTTGACCATCCGCCACTTGGACGGCTGCATGCGATGCTTGGATTCACGAGCCCTACTGCTATACTCATACTACGCAATGTGTGTTTAATGAGTGGTTAAATGAATATAGACATTCATAAGATAACAACAATAATATAATCTTTAACTGAAATATAAATAAAAAGCGCCAAAGTTGTGAATGCAGCCGTAAATTTTCGAATCGATCGAGTATAATTTATGGAAATTGAAACTAAATTACTATTCAAAATGATGAAGAGAATTATTTCTTAATTATACTTAAACTTTTTAGCTTATATATAAAACTTATTGTTTACATTTTTTCAGGTGTCACAATCACCTCTAGAGTTTGGTCATAACCACATCACATCACATCACATCACAACGAGGGTGTTAGCATTTTTGAAAGAGGGGTAATTGTGATGCCAATATTTCACATTTCAAAAATATAAAAATAAATTAGGTATGTAAGTGAAACAATCCAACTATAACCAACGGATGTTCATTTTGAATAATAATTTAAACTCAATTTTAAATTATACTCGATAGATTCATAGACTTATGAAACACGTGGGTTCGGGGCGTGACATATTGAACCTGTGTAACTTAGCGAATGCCCTTTAAACGAGTCCATATGTTGGTAATATTTACATGGGCCGGGTTTTGCAAATAATAATATGGATGGACCTTTTCATTCATTACCATCTAAAAGTCTCAGCTAGTTATCTTATAGGCCCACCAACGCAAAACATGAACTTGGTCAATAAGTTTTAGACCAATGATAAAGAAACCGATGAAAAAGATGTTTGTTCTATGTTTATTTAATGTGTGATTACAATGATAAAAATTGCCAAAAATATGCAAATTTTAAAACCTATATTCAATATGAAATCACTCTTATATATTATATTTTATGTCTTTTTGTGACGCCCAGAGTTTTTGCCACGCAGGTTTGACAATTACGTGAGGGTTTATTCACAATTTCGCTATTTAAATTATATTTTAATTGACATAATATGTGCTAAATTTATGCAGTTATGTGATAACTAGTGTGTTATGTGCAATTCGTGCTAATTGTTGAATTATACTTTCATTAATTAAATAAGACGAAACTCGTGACCTACGTGTTGCATTTTAATTAATTCGGGTCTTTATGAATATGCTGTAATTGTTTGAGTTTAATTAATTATATCTAGAATTTATGAGGTGCCTTGCTTAATAATCCAAATTAGAGGGATTATATTGCAATTAAGCTAAATTCAAAGTTGCTGACACACATTAGGCGCATAACACGTGCAAGCCTCTTATTTTCCTTGAAATTCAATTTGCAATTCTCCAACATGAAGTAATCAGATAAAGAACAAAGTTCAGTCATTCCCATCTTCTTCACACGCACCACCACCGAACTCCATCTTCATTACCTCTTCTCATACGCGTTCTTCTTCTTTGAATTTCAACAACAACAAGGTAAAGGCAGCAACGTTATTTCCCTTTCGTTCTTCATCGAACGTGATTGTGATCTTTTAACTATAGAAGTAGTTTGAGTAGTCTGAATTCTTGCAGTTTATGACGGGATTGAAGCCTAAGATGGAAAGATATACTTGCTTATGGTAGGATCAGATTGGGAATAGATTAATCTATTAAATTTATGATTGTTGCTTGATTAGAACCTTGAGAATCTGTGTTTTGAATCAAAATTGTAGTTCTTGTTGACGTGATACTTAGAGAAGGGGTCTAAAGTGAAACTCATATGTCTGGAATAAATAGAATTCATGTTAGAACCAAGTTTCTTTGGAAAATTATCATATGTTGTTGGTTGAAGACAGGGCCTGAACTTAGCATGATCAATCTTATTAAACCTTGCTTCATATTAGAACTGTGATTTAAAATTTGATAGAAGGGAAGCTGTAAGTTTAAGAGCATGCTGGAAATATAACTGAATGATTAAACAAGCAATGTTTTAGTTGTTGGGAATGAAATCTGGGTATACTTACATGTTTTAGACTTGTTCGTTGCAAGATTTTTTATATCCATAATTAAAATTTGGTACCTCGGACCTGAATTTCAGCCTATTAGCATGCCAATTTCATAAGATTTGTAAGCTCGAATTAGTTATAAAATGGGGTATGGAGAAACTTGATCAATCTTGATTGAATGACTGATTTGATTGACTTCAAGTATGGAAAATCTGATTCTTTGTGTGCTATACATGTTTAGGAACATCATGGATAATATTAGGGCATGAGTTTTGATGTTTTTGGATGAGTTTCGCATGATTAAGAGTGTGGTGTGCATGAACCGAAACTTTGACAGCTTATATGCAGAAAATTCATATGTAAATTCCGAACTCATACAACCTCATTTTTCAAAACTGTTTTAACTGGACATTCTTAGTATATTGAGGTTTATATCTGTCAAATTTCATGTTAATCAGAGTCTGTTTGATGTCCGAGAAAAATTAAAAACGGTCCAGCAGTCCCCTGTTTTCTGGTCTGGAGTAATGGCCAACGAAAAGTAAGTAAATGTATGAATTTTTCAAAACTGCTTTACAGGGATACTTATGAATATATTGAGTACATCCCCGTAAAATTTCAGATTAATCCGACCTCGGTTGAAAAGGTAAACATAAATTTCTTTGAAATGCGTTCTGCACTGACGTTTCTATTTTTCCTTTGTCTTTGCTCTTAAATCTGTATTAATACAGCAACATCTAGGGATTGAGACTATACCATTTAAAAGATCTACATGTCTAGTTTATTAGGATTTTTACGGATCATTAAAATCCATTCCGAGCAAAGAGTTATAACATTTTTCCTACAAGATGTACGTGCAGGAAAGTTTCTGCACAATTGAATTTTATTTAAATTCTCTCATGAACTTCAGTAATATGTTTTCCTAGCCCATTTTGTGCCTTTCCCTTTACTCCTTCTCTCAACTCTTAACTCTTAAACCTACTCTCTATAGGTAGTATGAAATGTAATTGACTGATATCCCTTATACTCGCTCTGTTTGATTCGTTTTTCAGGAGATACTTTAGGTACTTAAACTCACAGGGGGTCTAAGTGTAATATATTGAAGCTTTGAATTCTTATTCTGAACTTGCTCAATTGTTGATTATTCTTAATGACTTGTGTTCTTATACCGAAATATGATTAATTGAATGCTTGTATGATGCCCTATTTTCCATAATTACTCATTTTATATACGAATATGATCTACTATCACATTATAGCATGCCTACTTGCATCATTTGCAATTGTTTCACGCCGTGCGTCATATTTGCTTCATAGAGAGTCGAGTCTTACGTGTCCTCATCCGGTCTGTACAGGTGATCACCAGGGAGGTGACAACCCAGCAGAGTAGGTGTTTGTGGTATCTCCCATTTTGCTTTTTTTAAAGGTAAGGTGAGGTTTTATTTTCGGTTATTAGTAAATTAATGTATTAAATACATATGACCCCTACAAACCAATATTTGTTTTTCAAACCTGCATGATTATGCTATATATATAGTAAGTGCGACATATTAGTATTTTCGTGGCTTTCGAGTCAAGATATTCCGTATGAAAGGATTTCTATCTATAAGTATTCAAAATCCGTTTTGTTTTGAAATATGTAAGTCAGTCTGTGTAAATCCCTTTTGGCGAGATCCGTTTAAGTGTGTGTTGTGTGGGCCCTGGGTGGTGTGTATTGGTGAGCCGAGAAATCAAGGGCTGATGGGATCCTTTGCACATTACCCTTCCGCAGGGGGATATCCCGAATCCCATCGGAGGTGGTGGGGCTAGGGTGTCCTCG
>JBBMKE010132228.1:0-16141 GCA_037834125.1 Lippia alba | reverse complement strand
AGATTCGAGCTTTTCCAAGGAGAGGGGTCAAGCCGCGAGAAGAGCATTCTTGGGTGGCTTGTAACGCTTCAAGAAAGTTTATTAAGAAAGTAAGATTCTTAACTCTACGAATTTAGATTCACAATTGCGAGTCCCAATCTTATTTGTTGGAAATTTTTTAAAATTCCACTACTTCTCTGATTCTGTTTTCCAACACAAGCATCATCAAGGTTAGGGAAAAGAAGAGGGATTTACCATCAAGCATCAAGAACTACACCTTCATCATCACCATCATCTCATCCACCATTTCATTTCATTCAAGGTTTGAAATTCAATTTCTTACCATATGAACAGTTAGGGTTTGTTTGTTGTGAGATTTAATTTATGAATTATAGCATGCTTTGATGATTTTATATGATATGTTGGTAAAACAAATGCATGGGTTGATTGGTGGTTGAAGCATTTATGTTTATATGTATGATTGAGTTAATGTTTGAGAATTTGAATTGGATTTTGGTGTTTTGTAGGTTTTCGCATGTTTAAGAGGTGATATTTGATGCATATATGTGTTGCTAGCATATTGCAATTGTTGTGTTGCAGCCTCAGTTCGATTTGTGGAGTTTTGGTGCTTGTTCCATGCATGGGCTTTGGGTCCCCTATTTTTGAGCAGAGGGTCCGACTAGGAACATTTTACACTGAAAATAGTCCCGACCGGGATCCTTTGTTATAGAGATGGGGACCTCGCTCCAGTAGGGTGTCCCGGCCTGGCCTATTTTCAGTCCCGCCCGAGATACCAGTCCGGTAAGGTTTCTGGACCATTGTCCCGGTCGGGACTCCAAAACGCTTAAAACCAATCACGGTTGGGACAGTAGTCCAGTGAGGTTTCAGGACGAGGCATCCAGGCCGGGATAGTTTTTAATCCCAATCGGGATGGTCTTCCAGATTCGGTTCTGGAGCTTTGTCCCGACTGGGGCTAGATTTCAACTAAAACATGTCCCAGCCGGGACCCAAATCTGGGCACACTACTTTTGTGATTTCGCTCCCCTTCGATCCGTTGCATGTTTACGTGGTCTGTTGGACTTTAATTGATTTCATGATCATTTTAAATAATTATTGGCATTATTTCCATTCATGGATTCATATCGTACGCATGCCGAGAGTCGAATATTTGGTTCATAAGTCTAAGTATTTTTGTACACTTGTGTCTTTTGCACAGAGGTCGATCCCAAGGGAGCCAAATAGGGTCCTTAGCTTCTCATCCTACTTCTCTTTTGTCAAGATGAGGTTTTATTTTAATACTTGACCCTTAATACCTAGTGTGAATCATTTCAAGCCAAAATGTACAAGTTATACTTAGTATTTTTGGAAAAGTGTTTTTAAATAAATATTTTCAAATGTTTCAATAAATATTTTGGCGAGATTATGCACTTGATATTGGGCCCGGAGAAATCTGCGAATGGAGACCGGTACGGCATCGGACCGTCGGATAACCATTGTAGACAGTACCTTTTGAGAGTATCCTCGCACGACCAGGACCCCGGGAGACGGGATATTCTTGAGCCATTGGTTAACCCATCGAAGGAGCGAGTAAGAGTCATGATCCCTAGTCTCGATAATATGTCTCATGAGGTGGTTTTGGACCTTGCAAACCCGCCCACCGTACCAGAGGAAGAATGATGGAAAACTATGTTTAAGTCTCAAGTCAAGTTTGATTATGATCAAGATTACGTATGCATGAATGTTTTAATGTTTTAAGCACACACCTTTGGAGTTGGTTGGAGAATTGCCCACTCACCGGGCCTCGTCAAGTTATGATTTGTCAAGTAATTAAATTGAATATTCGTAATTCCGAGCGAGATCTTTTCTAAACTATCTACTTGGATTATTTATCAAAAATCTTACTCGGAGTTATGAATTGCATGTGCATGTGATATTATATTTATGCCCCTCACTCAGTCTTTGGACTGACACCCCACATTGTCTTTGAGTATTTTGCAGGTTTTGCTTAGCGGGGAATAAAGTCGAGTCGGTCGACTTTATTTTGGTCTTAGCATTTCACCATTTCTTGAGATACTCATGTTATATTATGACTTGTATTTATTTATGGTTGTATTTATGTTTGGGCTTGTAGCCCTTGTTTTGGATATTGTGGGCTTGCCGACCTTGTTTACGTATTTAGTTGGGAGATGATCTCCCTTATGTGATGTATTTACTTTGGAGATGTTCTCCACCTTGTATGTATCATGTTTTATGCTTTCGCTTATTTTTTTTTGCATCATTATGTTTGGTTTAAGGGTTAGGCCCGCTTAGATAGTTGAGGTTTTCTATTGTCACCCGTTCGCTATGAGCTTGGTTTATATATGGAAATTAATTTCATGTGTGAATCGAGCGAGTAGTGCGGGGGATGTGGTGCCTATCGATGCGGGTGCTACAAATTCAGATAACGGTAGATATAATTTATAATTATTACATAATAAAAAAAAGGTATGTAGTTTTGAAGTAAAAAGATTTTGAAAAAAAAATTACACACAGTTTGTTGAACTTTAACAAAGTCCTTAAATATAATAAAAATATATAAATGAACTTTAAATAATAAAATAAAGGTAAAAATAAATCACGAGAAAAATTATCAGTATTTCACAAAATATCAATTGTAAAATCTTAATAACAAATTTAATAGAAAAATATAAAGCAAAATTCTTTAAAAATTAAAATTCAAATAAATGAATGGAGATTCGAATAATAAAAAATAGAAAAAATAAAAATTATATTATTAATACATTTTGGCTAAGAAATATTAAAATTGATTTTCGAACCTAAAGTTTAAATTTTTTTTAAAAAATATAAATAATAAATTTAATAATTTACAGAAATAATAAAAAAATATAATTATTAGAATCAAACTAATTCAAATCATATATATCTCTCTATATATATAATCATAAATTTATCTTAGAAAATCAACAACAAAAATAGTTTGAACGAAAATGAAAGAACATATATATGCATTATAGAAAATAAATTTATTAAGGAACAAACAATTATAATGATACATCTTGATTTAAAGAATCACCAAAGTAATATAAAAATTGTGTTGAACTATCATTCAAATTATTTTATAAATTTAAAAATTCCAAAATCTCGAAAACTAAAATTTGATAAAAATAAAATAACTTTGGTAAGAGAACATCTTGATTACCTAAATAAAAAATATTTATGAAAATTTGGTCAATTTTAAAAATAAAAAAAGAAATACTTATCTACAAACACAAAATTAAAAATTAAAATTTTAAATATAAAAGTAATAAAAAAATAATATTTAAAAAATCAATTAAAATCAATTAAAAATCACAAAAAAAAAATTCTAATTTGCTAAAAAATTAAATTATATTATCATATATGATTAAAAAAGTTATACAATGTTAAATAAATAAGATAAAAAAAACATAAGAACAATTAAAATATGAATTTCCCGTAAAAGAGATAGTAGAAAACACTGAATAATGGATTGAGAAAAAAAAATTTGCCATCCGAACATTGGCCAATTTGACAATTTACCATCCAAAATAGTTCGCATATCAAACCACCATTCAAACTCTTCGAAATTGACAAACCACAATCTACGGCATAAATTAAGTGGTTTCTGGTGATTGAAAACCATACACTTGACTTTCACATGCTTGGAGTAAGGGTAAAATCGTCATGAAAAGAATGCATATGAGGAGGGACAAGATGAAGAGCTACACTGGTGGGGAATTGTGTCCTCAAGTAAACAAGCTTTTGGATGATCTAAAAAATAAATCAATGGACTATTTGGCTCACTGGAATGGGTTGGACCAATTTGAAGTTGAAAGCTGTAATGGTAGAAGGTTTAAAGTGAACTTAGGCTCACAAACTTGTAGTTGCAGGAGGTGGGACCTCACAGGAATACCCTGTGAGCATGCTATTTCTAGTATGTTTACTTTAGGTTTAGAACCTGAAGAATATGTTGATTCTTGCTACAGCAGGACCACCTTTATGAAGGCATACATTTTTATGATGGCCATATTAGATGACAGTGACATGTGGCTCAAAACACCTCATGCTCCTTTGCAACCACCGGTTCCTACTAGACTTCCTGGCAGGCCAAGAAAGCACAACAGGAAAAAGGATGAGGATTAATTGAAGAAGGTACCAAAATCCAAAAAGAAGTCAACTATCCCTACAAAAATGAGCAAGAAGGGTGTTTTTATGACTTGTAGAACTTGTGGTAAAGAGAATCATAACTCCAGGGGTTGTCCAACAAATTCTCCAAAGGAACAAGAAAGAGGTGGTCTTGATATTCCTTCTGCAAGTGGGTCTAAGAAGAAGGTATGATGCTTTAATCATATTTCTTTAGTTGTTAATGAAGAGGTGGTATCGATATTTTTCTTTTTGTATGCAGGGACCTAAGCAAAAAAAAGTAGTTATTGATGAAGGAGTGAAGAAGAAGGCTAGTGCATCTCATTTTACAACAAGTTCCAAGATAAGTGCTCAATCTACTATCACCAGCCCCACAAGAGTTACCAGGAGTGCAGCTGCCACCATTCCTCCAAGGGTTACAAAGAGTACAGTGATTGATAAACCAGTTGAAAATGCTCCACCGGTCAAGGCAACAAAGAAAACACTTGGTGTCAAAAGAACATTACCTGTGCACAGACAAGTGGTGCAAAAATCTCATAAGAAAAACAACACTCAAGTTGAAGCATCTACTCAGCAATCATCAGTCCTAACAAAACCTCTATGGAAGCAAACAGGAAGCTCAATTACATAAGGGGTGAGGTTTTCAACCAAGGACACCAGTCAACAGACTCAGAACAAAGCCTTCATGAAGGCAGGTGAAGAAGAAGTGGGGTTTCCATATCATTAGTTTGTTATTTTGCAACTTTTTGTCCAGAATATGTTGATGTTGCAATTACTGAACAATTGGGGTTGAATATTGTTGATTTTGTTTTGTTGTAATTGCAAATTAAGCATGGTAAACATTGACCAGTTGAATGTTTTATTTGTGTTAAAAAATGTTGGATTTTTTGTTCAGAATTTTTTGTTGTGTTATTGTTGATCTATTAGGAAATGGTGGCTGCCAAAACATGAATATGGACAACAAAAATACCAATACATTATAACAACAACCCTTTGTTACAATTTCGCAAGAGGAACATAAATCATTTACATATGAAAATGTGAATTTATGTTCATAGTAGGATTACACAAGAAAATTAGACCATGTAATAGAAAGTGATCCAAGAGATTATCAGTAAAAACCAAAGCCACATTTCTCTTCTGCTCTTCTTCTTCAACTCAGTTTCAAGACTGTTCACATGACGCATAAATTCAGGAATCACATGCTGAGCTCTAGAGCACAATGGCGGATCAATCCAATTGAAGAAAGTGCATCCACCATCTTGCTGTGTAACACAAGTTGAAACTTTTAGTAAAATTTCAAAAATTAGGGTTCTCAAGACCAATCCCTTCAAATCTTAGGAAAAAGATTCTTACACGAAATTTCTTGCAAGCAGTGAAGCGGCGGCCGACGTGATCCTCCCTTCATGAAGTCCGGCGAACAGCTTTCAGGCCATAAAGACAAAAATCTTCATCACCCAGAGCAAATTTGTGTGTTTGTTGCCACATTTTTTATTTGGGGTAAGCATGAATGAGAGAATTGGAGTGACAGGATTTAAATAATGAAGATAAAACTGGAAAGATGATTTTACCCTTACTCAAAGCATGTGAAAGTCACGTGTATGGTTTTCAGTCACCGGAAACCACTTAATTTAGATGGTGGTTGGTCAATTTCAAAGAGTTTGGATGGCGCTTTGGTATGTGAACTATTTGAGATGGTAAATTGTCAAATTGACCATAGTTCGGATGGCAAAAAAAAATTTCTTTAATAACAATTATAAAAAAAATCCAAATTTGCCCTTTTTTTTATTTTTAAAATCCTACAACATAAACCTTAAATCAGGCAATTTTAGGTGATGACTTCATCAAACATGGAAGGTAAACATCTATACTTCTATACTATTACATTATGTGAAATATCTATACTCACGATCTTAGAGGAATACTCCGGTTGGATACTTGGGAGCTTCCTTCAATCCGAAATCCATGACGAATAGTGAGATGCTATATGCAAAGAGAACTGATGGTATGTTGTATTCTGATCCCCTTAGCCTTAGTTATGATTTTCAGCATATAATGGATACACTTAATCGTCGCTTGTGGTAGAAAGAGGTTATGTTGCAGGTTAAGATAAGGAGCTGGAATTGGTGCGGGGTTGATACCCTGTTATCGTGCAAGGTCCTGGACTTGCTACTTCTGAAACTTATGGAATTGACGGGAAAAGTGGACTTGTGGAACCTATTTTTTAGGTTCTAGACACTTTGTACAAATAGTCATAAGGCAGCCATACCAACTGCGCGAGATTTTTTCGGGAATCTCAGAAGAGTGTGAGTGTTTCCATTGTGAGAGGTGACAAAATAATTTGTAAGGGAGTGAACCCCCGATAACGAGAGACCCAATCCGTTCTAAACACAGAGCTTTCAAACCATACCTCCAGTATATGACCGACATACCGCGGGATTTCCCAAACTCAATTTGGCTAACTTTAAGTCCCTCACCCTTTTTCTTTGCAGGTACAATTTTCCCCATATGGGATATTTATATCCCCACAAGGAACCATCAATGTGGCACGCCAATGATCAAATTTGAGGCGAGGTCAATCCTTGTCGTTTGGGTGGAAAATTGGAACACGGTGATAGCCACTGATTTTGACATGGACTCATTTAGGATGGTGTATACTAACTTATTTATGGAGATCTATGGAAGAATGGAGGGCCCCAAGCATTATAAGTCTACTTCAGATTTGGGGCAACATATTGTTTACAGCATGTACCGAAGTAATTGGGAGCACATGAGCAACAATAGAATTGTCATTGTTGTTTCTAAACAAGTGATTAAAGAGAAGAATTACTATCTAAGTGGCAGATTCACCTGGTTTGGAGCTGATGGCTTGCGTACTAAGGATGGGTTTTGTCCTTTTAGTGTTGACATCAATTTTTTCAAGAGTGTTTGTATCTGTCTTTCGCGTTTTTGTTTAGTTGTGGCTGTTGTGTTAATTTATCCCCCCTGTGGGCTTGGTCTTTGATTTTCTTGGGGATGTACTTCGATAATTTCCCTGTGTAGCTTTGTTTCGTTCAATAAAGGAGGCGGGGTCCTCGGTAATCCCCCTACGGATCCTCTAATCCGGTTTCTCCCAATATATATATATATATATATATATTAAGTGAAATATCAAGTTTGGTCTCTTGGACTCTCCATTTTTTTAATTTTATTTGATTTAAGAAAAGGCACCCCATGTACAACACTAACGGTTCTCAAATTATTTATTGGACTATCTATTTCATTTTAATTGTGTTTATTAAATTTTAAAAGCTCAAACCACGTACAAAACTAACTTATCTAAAAGGCAAAAACTAACTAATCTCAAACACACATTTTATGATTTTTTATTTAATTTTTTTTATGTACACACACAAGTGTATAGATTACTAATCTATACTATATTATTAAGCGAGAGGACACTTTAATAATCCCGCAAGAAAAAAGACAAGGGCAGATGTAAGAAAACAACACCCGTACCCTATGATGTTGAGGAAGAAAGTGAGGATGACGAGTGATGGTGTACTCAATATGTTGATGAAGTTTAATATTATTAGTAGTATTAGATATAAATGGTAGATGTTAGAGGATGTAACTACTTTGGTGTTGACGACACTTATAGTAGTTGTTTATGCATGATGTTAATGTTGTTGGTGATACCTCTTTAACAAATATTTATTTGTTTTGAATTTGATTGTTATCGAATGGCTAGATATTGGTTGATTTTAATGGCTGGATTTTGATGTTAACAAATGGCTGGATATTGGTTAATTTTGCAACGCATGTATATATATTTGAACAGGAAAAAAATGCAAATAATAATAATAATAATAAATTGTACAATTATATACAACATTTCCGACAGAGTATCAGTCGGAAATATAAATACCCAATTTTTTAATTTAAATTTCCGTCGAAACATTTTTGAAAAAAAATTCTTAAATGCTTTCCGACGAATTTTGGTTGGAATATCCGTTGGAAAACTAAATGCCCAATTTCTATATTTAAAGTTTTCGACAGAACTTCCTTCGGAAAATCCGTCGGAAATTTTGTTAAATTTTATTAAAAATTATATTCTTAAATGCTTTCCGACGAAACTCCGACGGAGGGGTCCGTCCGAAAATTAATTTTACATATTTCAATTTTAAATATTTCGACTATTTTCTGACAGTATTTTAAATTTTTATTTAGATACCCTCCTACGAATTTTCAATGGATTATCCGTCGGAAAATTATTTTGTATATTTTCGTTTTGGCCTTTCCGACGGATATTCCGTCGAAAAAGCGTCGTCCGAATATTTCTAATTACACTGGTTTCCGTCGGAAATAATTTCCGACAAGGCTTTGTGCGACAACTGTTGCCCCGTTGAAAATCCGTCGGAAATTATGTTTGCCGACGGATTTCAGACGGTACCGCCCGTGGCAATTGAACAGTTTTCTTGCAGTGAGGCCCAAGTAGTAACAACTTTTGGTCTCTTGATGTCTTCTTTTATTTTTTATTTATTATTTTTTATCTGTTTTCTTCTCTTATGTGTTTCTTTCTTCTTTTCTATTTTTTTTCTCTTATGTTTTATTAACTTATTTTTTCTCTCACCTCATGTCAAAAAAAAATTTCTTTCGGATAATTTTTTTAAAGATAATGTTATTTGATATTTTAGATATTAATTCAATAATTATATTAAAAATAGTGATAAAATATATATTATATAAAAATTAATTTCAACGTATTTTAAATAAAAAAATTTATAATATACACACAAGTGTGTCAAAATTATTAGTTGGTCTTAATTTGTGAGCGGGAAGCATATTTTGGTCCCAAATTCTTGGCTGCAGCCTGCAAGGGCATGATCCGTATTCGTAGAATCGTAGTGCCCCTAAATATTCTCTCATGTTGGTGATGTGCGCAATAACGCAACGGATTGGATATCAAACGTTATTTTCATTCAGATGCTTGTCACATTACATTAAATATCATGATATTTATAGAGATTTGTTAGTAACTTAGCATTAATACGAGGGGAGCTCGAAAAATATAAAAAATAATTTTTGTATATAAAATAAAAAATTTAACTAATATTTTATGAAATTTTTAACACTGGTTTAGATCAATTTTAGTTGGGTATTACAATCGATGGGTTTCATTCCCTTCAAAGCGGACAATTACTCTCAAGTCTTAATTAACTTATGAAAATAAATCCTTTCGAAAGTTAGTTTTTGTGTTACTAATGTTTTATTACCGACTAGCCAATATAATTTTATTAATTTTTACTTAAAAATTAAAATTTATGTAAGATGAAGACAACTATGATGGACGTTTCAAAAATTAAGAGAAAATATTCACAACAATTTATAAGTAAAAAGGAAAGGGACTTTTCCACTTTATTTATATGATTTTCACTTTATTTATATTTTTGCTCATTATTTATATGTTCCATGAGGACAACTGTAAGCCCCTTCGGGCGTTGGGTGCCTTGGACTAGGCGGATGGCTAGGAAAGGCGCACAACGGGTGCTCTACTAAGCATCATGACGGAAAATACTTTGGCTCGGAGCAAAGTGGGTGTCCCGGAACGGATTGTGGGTTCAATGCAGGATTGTACCGGCGAGCTGGGCGTCGGATTAGAATCATGCGCATGTGTTGCGCAAAGTACCGCAAGGGCTTGGTGCCTTGCGGGAAAGAAAGGCAAAGTTGGCTAAGTGTTGCGGGAATGAGGACAATAGTTGGCTAAGTATTGCGGGAATGGGCTAAGTGATGCAAGTAGCTTGCGGGATGGTGCGCAAGTATTGGCGGATGGTTTCGGATCAGTGTGGGCTAAGTGTCGGGCGCGCAAGGAACAAGCAACCCGCCTAGATGGACTAGGCGGATGCGCGCAGGCAGCAGGCGATGCGCACGCGCAAGGCAGAATCCATGCGGGTGCTTGGGGCGATTGGCGAGCGCGCGGGGGTAAAGGTAAAATTCGAGCGGGAACGGTTATGCGAGATGGTTACGCCTCAAAAGTGCCAAAATACTCGAAGTTGAAGCTGGTTCAAGGCTAGGCGTGGACTGCTCCATAACCGCCACTTTAATGGGCTTAGTGGGGGTTATGGCTAGAATATACTGCCCGATTTGTGCATAACTGCCGGGACAGGTGTCAAAGACTTAGCAATTCGGTTTTACCTAACTGATTGGGTTGTAATCAGCACTATAAATATTGTGGGCATGATTTGCACGAGTTAGTGAGTAATTTGTGTGCAAGCAAGCCATTCCTTATATTATTATTCGGAAAAATAATAGAAGGTTGGGAAGAGTCGGGGCTATCTCGTATATTGTTGTGTCTTTTTAATACAGCAAGTATGTGTGCGTTCTTACTTGTTGTATTGAGTAGAATAACGTTAAGTTGGTTGGTAGCTTGAACAAAGTTCACTCAAATTCTAAGCGAACACGAGTGTTGGGGTAAATCAAGGGAAACATGAGTGGTTTGCGAGGTTGGAAAAGAAAAAGGGCTGAGGGATTTTGTGTGTTCGAAAAATTCTGCCTAGAGTCGGCCTGATTCTAGGCGTGATTAATCTTAAGAGTTCGGCCGTCTCTCAACAACTATGATGGGCGTTTCTATCATTTACGGATATCTCTAAAAATATTAATACATTTTATTGTAATTTATAAAATTTTTTGAAAATATTATCTTATTATATATCTTTTTGTATTGAATAATATACATATCACAAATCTTCTAGGATTCATATTATTATATTTATACCCTATATTTCTATATTGCTAATTACATCTAAGTACTCTGAGATTTGGTTTAATTACAATGCAATCCTTATTCTTTCAATTATTATCATATAGTCCCTGAGGTATGATTTCAAACTGAGGTCCCTAAAAGCCGTTAGAGTTCTCAGGTACCAGTATGTAATTTCAACTTAATATATCGTTTTGTAACATAATAAAACAATGAAGAATGCATTTGTAATTTCTAAAAATTAGATTAAACCGTTTAGGGACCTCAAATAGAACTCTAACGGCATTTAGGGATCTCAGACGAAAACAATACCTCAGAGACAATATAATAATAATCGAAAGAATACGAATTATATTATAATTAGGCCAACCTGAAGATAATCTGTGACACCCCGACTTCTTGTCCGTACACGTACGTGCACCGCGCGTGAGAGTTTTGAGATTTAGGATTTTATTTAATTTCTTTTGTACTTTATTTGCGTACTTATTTTTCCTCATGCGTATTTTGGTCGTATTTCTTGCATTTTCCTAACTTGTTATTATGTGTTTAATACTTGGTAATTTTGAGTTTTATTTGTTTAACTATTTTGTGACCTATTTGCAACATTTCAGACCTTGCATGCCACTTTGCATCATTTTAAATTTTCCAAGGACCATTTTGCAATTTCCTTCTTCTTCACATACACATATACACCGATGCATACACACATATGCACACACACTCACTTCTTCTTTCTTTTCTCTCCAATTCAAGAGAATCTCAAACCCTTTCTTCCTCCATTTGATCGAGCCACCCAAGCAACAAGAAGAAAAGAGAGTTCCTTTCAATTCAACACAAGAATCAAGCCAAGAATTCATTCCCCATTCTCTCCCCTTCATTCCATTTGCATCCAAGGTATGTCTCATATGTAGGTTTTTGAGAATTTGATGCATTTAGATGTTCTTGAGCATAGGTTGTAATTATTTGAGCACTGTGGAGTTTGTTGGCTTGTATTTGGGTGATTATATGCATTCTTGGTTGTGGCTTGTGGAACTTGGAGACATGTGTGCATATTTTATAATTTTGGGGGTTTTGTGATTGAATTTGGATGCATTCAAGCATGCTTGGTGGTGTTGTATGTGGCTTAATTGTGTATTGGAGTTTATTAGATGTTATTTGTTGGTTTTGAAGTGTGTTGGGTTGTTGGCTTGAGTTGGTTTTGTTGTTTTAGTGTTTTTCCACGACCTCCCCTATTTTTCTCCCCTTCTTTGCGTGCAGGCCTACCCTAAACGGCCATTTCCATTTCCAGTTCAAACTGGAAATGGCCGTTTGGAAGGCCTTTGTTTTGTGCAGATGGTCCGAAACGGCCGTTTTCGTTTCCAGTTCAAACTGGAAACAGCCATTTCGATTGTGTCTGTTGTCTCCAGCAGCCATGGAAATGGCCTTTTCTATTTCCAGTTCAAACTAGAAACGGTCGTTTCCAATGCTACTGTCCCTTTTTTCGGCTTTCTCATTTCGCGTGCTTTCATTATGTTTTCAGTTTCTACCCCTTCCTTGGACCCTTTTGAGTGTTTCTTTGCGTTCGTTTGCTTAATTCTCTTGCTCACATGTGTGATTTTGCTAATTAGCTCTTATTTATTAACTTTGATTTATTCCATGATAATGTGAGTTAATTGTTGAGCATTTGAGCTTGGCATATTGCGATATCATATTCACGCCATATGCATTTTAATCATTGTCGTGCGTCAAACTTGGTACATATTGAGTCGTGGCTGACACGCGTCTTGTCTTTTCTTGTCCAGAGGGTTCTCAGGAGGACTTTGAGCTGTTTGTCTAGGGTTCGTGGAGTCCTTGTTCTTCCTTTTGGGTACCGGTTCAGGTGAGGAATTTGTTAGGATATATTAATAATCACTACAACCCAATTATGTGAAGTTTTGGCCAAAAATACTATTGTATATATGCCTATTTTTCAAAATTCAAATGTTTTCTAAAATACCCCGTTCCTTGGTTCATGTCCTGTTTTGGCGAGATAATTACACTTCCTCGGCCCAGGGCTGATGTATTGAGAGAACCGAGGAAGCTAGAGTTGACGGCTATCTCTTGCATTAGTCCCAACCAAACTTGGAGCAACCCGGAAACTCACCAGGAGATTGGTGAACTGATGGATTCCGGTCTTTGGGATTTATGTACCCACTGATCATCCTGTCCTGGGTGGTAAGGGCTAGCTACCCGAGCCTCCAACCCGGTGATATAAGGAGTAATTGTGCACTGAATTGGATTCAATAATAAGTGAAACGTAAATTATGCATGATCATTTAATAAGATCTTGTACACTAAATGAACTAAGGTTGGAGATTGCTCACTCGCCGAGCCACTGATCACTTTTTTTGAAATTAATCCAATTAGTTGTAATTCCATGCATTGATGGCCGGTTTCCTTCTCTTTCTTGAGAACCTTGTATGGAATTATAACTTGCATGATTTTACTGCTTTATATACTTACTTATGCCTTTCACTCAATCTTGTAGAGACTGACC
Source organism: Lippia alba (assembly GCA_037834125.1). Taxonomy (NCBI): domain Eukaryota; kingdom Viridiplantae; phylum Streptophyta; class Magnoliopsida; order Lamiales; family Verbenaceae; genus Lippia; species Lippia alba. Next base: position 2,747 of record JBBMKE010132228.1, on the reverse strand, counting down.
CTCCCTCTTTTGTCCCTCAGGTGTTCTTGGTGTAGCTAGGCGGGAAATTACATTAGCTAGTGTATTTTCGTGTCTAGCTAGGTTTCACTCATTCTGTACCACACACTTATATTATTTTGGTTTTGTATGAATTATGAAGACTTGGATACTTGTTTTGTAATTATTCCTGATGTATATTCCTATAAATTATTATCCTTGGTTTTAGTATATTCCTGTTGGTTGCATATTCCTGAATTGTTGGTACAGGGTTAGTCCCGCCTAGCCAGGGTTTCTGTCGTGTCTTCCGTTCGCTAGGATTGGACTTGTGTACGGTCTATAATCGTATATGAGTTTGATCTTAGCGCTGGGGATGTGGTGGCCACGCTAGGGCGTCACATACTCAAACATAATTCGCCCTATTTATTAAGTAAGAATTCATGCTTCCATTTCTCTTGGAAATTTTTGTGAAAGAGTTGAGATTCCTACTATAATAATAGTGTGTACGTGTCAAGTGTCAACATTAAAAAAATGACAAAGTGAGGGGTTAGTGATTCAATCAACTTTCAAAATTCATACAGAACTATATCGCATTTAATTTGTACCTTTAAAATTTTAAATACACCCCTTAAAATTTTATACGATAAACAATTATAATTGTGGTATATATATAATAGGAAAAATTACATCTGACTACCCTGCTAGATAGGGTAATTACAACGTAATCCATCTTTATTCGAAAATTATAATTTAATCCCTGAATGTTATGAACCGTTTGTGGTCCCTCCGTTCTGTTAAAGTTCCGTTAGGGTTGGGTCTATCTTTCCGTTAATTGAATGAATAAAATAACAAATTCATCTCTGCAATATATATATTCTAACAAAATGGTCCCTTTGTATTATACATATAACAATGCGGTCTTTAGGGATCTAACGGAACCCTAATGGAATAGAGTGACCACAAATGGTTAATAATATTTAGGGACTAAATTGTAATTTTATAATAAAAATGGATTGCATTGTAATTACCCTATCTAGTTGGGTAGTCAAATGTAATTTTTCCTATATTATATTATAACTAATTAATTAATTATGTTATCTTGTTGTAAATAAAAGAAATGCATGTACCTCAAAATTGACAATACAAAGGGAAAAATAAGGCAAAAGAGCAAAAGACAGGAGTCCTCCAACTTAAGTGGGCAGCCGCAAATTAAATGAAGGCCTCATCATGATTATAAAGGTTATATTTAATTTTCGTTCATGATTATCAAGATTATCATTTTCGCGTAGAAGTTGAACCGCCCATGTTCGCCAAAGCTGACAGATAATCATCTTCTCCAAAGCTGACAGATAATCATCTTCTCCAAACCGTCATCATTAAAACCACATGTATACATGTATATATACTACTTTTATTTGTTATGTAAAGCCCTAAACAATATTTAAAACTATAGTATCTATTAGATATCAAAGATGTGAAATTTTTGTATTTTTCATTAATGAAAAACTCAGCTAAACTGTATATGTGAGTCAACATATATACAAGATGAGCGACATGTGGCTAGGCTACAGCTGTCAGCTAACGCCTAACAAGAAACACAACCAACATTTAGCGGGAAAAGTAAGCTAAACAAATTTAGTTGTAATTTGGAAATTACCAACCTCCACTTCAAGGTGGATGAAATATGTTCTCGACAGCCAACTTGTTCATCAAGGTATTCAACTGTGGCACATGAAGGGCCTTCGTAAAAACATCTGCCAATTGATGCATGGAACGCACTGGAAGCAACTTTAGAAAGCCAATTGACACCTTGTTCATAAAGCCCTGTAGTCAGCTTCTGCAGAAGATATAGAAACCACGGACTGCTTCTTGGATTTCCAAGTAAATAAGGCATTTCCTAAAAATATGCAAAATCCAAAAGTGGAACATCTTGTGTCTTGACATGGAAGCCCAGTCCGCGTCAACAAAAGTGGTCAACTTCAATTCGTTTTGGGATGGGAGGAAAATACCCAGACCTGAAGTTCCTTTCAGATACCTCAGCAGATGATGCACTGCATAAAGATGAATAGAATGAGGTCTGGACACAAACTGACTCAGTTTATTGACAATGAAACACATATCAGGCCTAAATAAAGTGAGATATAGTAATATGCCAATAAGCTTTCTGGAATTAGTTACATTTGCCAACTCTTCACCATCAAAGGAATTCAGTTTAGTTTTTATATCCATAGGTGTATTGAGAGGTTTTGCTGAAAGAAAATGTGTACTTCTAACAATTGTAATGTGTACTTCCATTGACACATCACAATTCCCTCTTTAGATCTAGCAATTTCCAATCCCAAGAAGATTTTCAAATGACTTAAGTGGCTAAGTCCTTAAGTTTGAACTGTGTGTGAAGAAAGCCTTTGAGATCACTGATAAGAGTGGATTAGGACCTGTGATAATAATATTATCTACATAAATTAAATGAGCAAGAAACTCTGAATCTGATCACTTTGTGAAGAGTGAATAATCTGCTTTCGATTGAACAAAATCATATTAAATCAAGAAATAGAGAATTTTGCATACAACTATCTTGATGCTTGCTGAAGACCATATATGGACTTATTGAGTCTGCAAGCTAGTTGTCTAGAGGCTATGATGCATGGACACGACGACACGGACACTACACGACACGGATACGGCGACACGGATTTTTTTTTAATTTCCCACGTGAGGAGTGTCGGAAACGCGTGTCCGACACGAAACGACAAAATGATATTTTTAGAAGT
>JBBMKE010132121.1:0-16141 GCA_037834125.1 Lippia alba | reverse complement strand
CGAATTGATATTAGTATAAGCTGGCATGGAGTGAAATGGTTTAAAGAAATAAATTTGTATTTCCTGATGGTTTTAAATAAATACAACTTTGTTAAAGGCCTCCCTTTATATCTTATCTGAATCAAATTATTGGGAGTAGAGTTCCCAAATGGCTGCAAAGCTCTGATGCACGGACACGCAGGAAAAAGTTGCCGTGCAGTGTCGGACACGGACACGCCTCCGACACGGGTAATCCGTGTCCGACACGGGTAATCCGTGTCATAAAAAAAAAGAAAAAAGAAGAGGGACACGGTGTCGGACACTCCGCCGCAGAGTGTCCGACACGGCTGAGATGCAGATCCATGAGGCTGAGATACAGATCCCAATTTTTGGAGGTGGAAAGCTCCATCGTGACATCTCTGAGCCTTTACGGCGGCAATGATGATGGATGCTGAGATGCAGATCCATGAGGCTGAGATACATATCCCGATTTTTGGAGGTGGGAAGCTCCATCGTGACATCTCTGAGCCTTTGCGGCGGCAACGAAGGTGGATGCATTGGTGGTGAGGATTTTGGAAGTCGGCATCATAATTTTGGCCGACTTTTGTTGAATCTCATCTTGAAGATTTTGTGTCCATGGTGATGCAGTGGATTTTTGGGAGAAAACGTGGTGGTGGAATTTTTGGAAGGAGAAGGGCCAGGCTTGGATTGGTGCAGGAAGATGGGAGGAGAAGTGGTGGTGGAATTTTTGGAAGGAGAAGGGTGAAGATCTGATGGGTGCAGAAAGAAGGGGAAGAAAGGAGATGAATCGATATTGTCGGCGGTTGGGTGTGAAATTTAGGTTAAAACCAAAATTTTAAATCTCAAATAAGAGATTAACTTTTGGGCTTTGGCCCATAAAATTTTAAAATGTGGCCTACTACTTTACTTTCAATTTTAACGTTTAATTTTATTTTATTTTTGGTCCAGTTTTTAATGTTTAATTAATTCAACTTCAATATGACATAAACAGATATTAATTGCTATAACTTAGTATATATATTTTATAGTGTGGCAGTTTTAAATATTGGTAATTATTAAAAATAATTTAAATTGGTTAAAAATATTTTATGCTTATAAAATAAAAACATATTTGGTTTAGTATATATATATATATATATATATATAAGCCGTGTCAGAGCAGTGTCGTGTCCTAAAATTTTTAAAAAATCCGTGTCGCCGTGTCCGTGTCGTGTCGTGTCCGTGTCACCGTGTCTGTGTCCGTGCATCATAGCTGCAAAGACTTTAAAGAGTTAATCCACTGTCGCCTTCAGCAACATTAGATCTGCCACCGCACGCATCAAAACCATTGTTTGCCTTCAATACCCCATTCCCCAAATTCCATTACTTTAGCTTCACCTCATGACATCTTTGAGTTTGAATCGAAGACCCAATCAATATTTAGATCTAATTTTCTTGGACTATTTGAGATTTGATTTTTTCTTGTTCTTTTTTCAACTTCAACAACTTGGAGTATTTTGATTTTACTTTTTTTTTTCTGATGTTTTAATAGGTATAAAATTAGAATGATTGTTTTGTACTTAAAAAATCATTTTGACCGGAAAATTTTGCCGGATTTTAAAATTGATTGCTAAAATGAACAAAAAATCAAGGGTTGGTCATCAAATTCTTGAATAGTTATAAGCAATACATCATTCGTACAATTAAATACTGGATATAGCTGCTTCTTCTTCTTCTTCTTCTTTGTTTGTTTGTTTGTTTGTAATTAAAGAGGATTTTCGTTGATTCTCTTGAACTCTTAATCGATTTGTTTATCGGTACATATCTTTACCATAAAGCTATTGGCTCGTCTCTAATTATATGATATAGCTTATCAATAGTCAATACCACATTATCGGCTACTTTAAACCTAATTTCAATATTCAATTAGGTGTTTTAACCAAAATTTGATTTAGCCAAACTAGTGCAACAAGAGAAAAATTGTTTCAAATTCATCGTGTAATCAGTAGAAATATTAAGAAAATAATTAATCAAATAATAAATGTTATATTCTAATTCGTATAATTGATTGACTTTGATCCAATTAGATTTGAGTTAAGAATTTTTTGGATGATACAAAACTAAAACAAACAATTTACATTTACCATTAATTATATATTTTATAAGTGTGACGTCCGTCATGCATGCGTGCCATTTAGTAAGGAGTTATAATATATACGGATACGGAGGCACGGATACAATGATACGGAATTTTTCTTGAATTTTCCATGTGAGGAGTGTTGGATACGAATGTGTGGCACGTCACGACACAACAAAATGATATTTTTAGATATATGTATCTGTGCATCATAGGTAAGGAGAATATTGCATTCTTGTAAGGTCAACTGACAAGGCCATCATGAAAGGAGCTCAATTTTTATGTAACGGACGGTGAAGTTAAATTTTTGGTCCAAAGTAGAGCAAGTTTATTGATTTCAATTGTTTCATGTACAATAATAAAGAGTACAAAATAAATAAATAAATAAAGAACATAAATTACAATTTTGGACTGTTCATATATCCTATTCTATCAATTTTATCGGTTAATATCACATTTGATGTAATAAACCGAAACTTATGCCATTATATTTGAGAAATTATAACCCTTATTGTAGGTATTTTTCCCCCCCCTTAAGTAGATTCAGATTGAATCTCATGACTCCCTTGGGTAGTAGCCACAATCACATTTGGTGTTTTAACTTTGAACCTCTCTAGTCTTAATGCATCTATCTCATCATCTTCGGTTCCTCTTTGCCCCATTGCTCTCAAACTAATGCTCCGAGTCATGCTCCCAGCTTTCTTGATGAGTTTTCTCTTCTTCAAAGCATCACTCGTTTTCTTGAACAACTCCCCATAGTTTCCATGAAAAATTTTCTTGAAAAACTCGGGTCGATCCATGTAAACCTCCCCAAATGGTTCTAATACCGATAGAAGTCTCGGGTCGACAAGTTCGCCTGACTTCCATCGTATGATGTCGTGTGTTTTTGTGTAGATTTGTCTGTCTGAAAAATCATTCTCCGCATACGAAGATGGAAATATAGCGTAATTTGATGGACCCATATTGTATGTCGATAAATACATGAAAGGTGTTATTATGTAGTTGAAAGAAAGTTTTGATGAATATTAAGTGTCATTATGAATTTGTGGTGTCATATATATATAGGTTTCAGCATCACTTGTTGGATATGCAAATGGTAAAATTCCTGTAGAAAAAGAGGAAAGTACGTAGACTTAGTATACAAGCTAAGACAACGCGCGGGTTGACAAGGAACTACACGTATTTTGTTCTAGAACTATGTTCTTGATCAACATCAATGGTAGACCAAGTACGTGTAATATTATTAATTCTGTATAAATTAATTCTGAGTCAAATGTAAACTTTTTAAACGTAATTTGATTCTTTTCTTAAAGAGTTTAAACTTGCATGCATATTAATTTGATTGGTTAAGTGAATTTGAACCATTTCTTATGAGCGTAAGGTATTAACAAACATTATATTTTTGTAGAAGTTTTCTATCTTACGTTGCACGGTGGGCCTTCCACATGTGTTGCGTGGGCAAAGACCATGCAATGATAACCGTATGTCTCAAAACAAATATCCTGCTTGGGCAAGTACAAAAAGTCCACATAAGTACCAAATTTCTTACCAATTCGTACTCAAGTGTCAATCTAATCGGATCTTATACCTTGGTTTATTGTAATAACTAAAAATGCACCTTAAGTGTGCGAACGACCACATCGAATACCCATCGGATTTATTAAAACAGATACACACATTAATATTCTCAAGTAGTATGTGTGATCCACTTTCCAAATTTGATTACTGAACGCTAATTTTAGCCCGAGCCTGATTCGGTCAAACCGGTGTAACGAGGGGACGAGTGTTTTATACTTGTCGTGTGATTAATGGAAAATTTAAGAATAGTGATCAATCAAATAACAAGAATAATATACTTGCATTTTTAATTGGTTGGCCCTGGAGTTAAGCATTCCGAAGAGTTTATGTCGGAAGAACCCGACCAACATTCACCGATTCATTGCCCTCTTTTAATTTTAGGTCGGAGTTGTCATCAACAAAAATCTTTAAATATTTGTTCGATCAATCTCCTAACAAGTAAATACACCAAATTTCAACACAACCTAATTAAAAGTGTTTATATGTTTTTATTTTTAAACGCTTCCTATTTTCATCACTTTAATTTTTGTTACTAATTTTAATTTTTTCAAGAGCAAAAACTTTCGCAAACAATATGTTACGACATATTTGGAGAAAATAATTATATATGCAAGGCTGATAAGATGCTATAACTATATTACATGCATTTGGCTATGCTTGCACGTCAGGTATTCAAATTAGAAGCCTTGAGCTTGACCATTTCTGGCCACATGCATGTTGCCACGTATATTTGTGAATGAATTATCTCTAAGAAATATACATTAGTTTGTAAACTTTGTTAATATTGATGATAATATAATTATTCTGAATGCTTAATTAATTAATTACTAATTAGCTATTTTTCAGTTATCTGGGTGACTCATCTAAAATTTGAGGGTCCAAAATTAGAATTTTAAAGTGCTCACATAAATTTAAGAAAATATTGGTCGATACAAAATCAATAATATTAATAAAAGGTTGTGACGTGGGCAACAACTAACTGACACGTGGACCTATGGGAGTCAGACACGTGTAATGTCTTCGACCCGAGCATACCAGGGTTGAAACGCGGAACACCTATCTTCCTACCCAGCGAAAATTACTGTGTACGGTAGTCGAAGACCTCGACCTGGCCCCCTCGATCACCTTCGCCCGAGTCCATCGACCTCCAGCCACGCGTCAGCATATCCGCACCCGCTAATGGCCGATCGAGCATTTAATGCACGGCCTTAATGGGACACCTGTCAGCACGCGACGGTAACACGTGGTCGACGCAATGATGGGATTTACCTAGTATAAATACCTCCCGCATTTATTTCACAAGTAAGCTTTTTACCTATCGCGTTTACTGCACTACTTTACTCGATCAATATAACTCTATTCTGACTTGAGCGTCGGAGTGCCAACCTGGGTAAAAGCCCCACGTCCCCTAAGTTGGCCTTTAGATCACCCTTTCTGTTTACTCGACCATGTTAATCGAGAAGACCGGCGGCTTCCTTTCATTTATAAATTCAAGTGGTCAGAAGTGTCCGATCCTCGACTCCAAGTCCGACGGGAAAAGACCTCGATCATATTGGCGCCGTCTGTGGGAACGCCGTACAAAAATCAGTAATTATGTCTTCTTGAAATGCCATTAACAATGTTCAAGTCGAGGATGAGAAAAATAGCGAAATCATTCCCCAACTTCCAGCTCAGGCCATAATGCAACCTGCCGCCAGCATTCCCTTAGTGTATTCCACACCCGAGCTCGAGCTGTACTTAAAGGCATGCCGAGACGAACCTGTGGCTGCTGCGGCAGAAGGTCGCGAACCTCGGATGACAGCTTGTCCTGCACCCCGACCGATGGCCACAGCCCAGCCTCTAGTCAATACCCCTGCTTATGGGCCACCAGTCAACTATCATATTCCGGTGGCATACTTCACAGATAGGCCAAACATCACCCCAATCCGCACTTATCAAGACGACCTGCACAACATAGGCTCGAAGAACAAGAAGCTAACTCGAGAGCTCCTAGTCGACGCAAACGACAGGCTGATCAAGACCGACCTCAGGCCTCTCGACAACGCCATTCTCATGAATCTAGGTCTCGACAGTCTTACGCCACCCGGTATTCGCGAGAGGAATATGTCGACAAAAATGAACCGGCCTCCCAGCGCCATTCGAATGGAGTCTTCAGTCAGTTAGGACCCGATGGGAGGAGAAACGAGATCCACGGTCTAACCAGGGAAGAATTGTCCGCTCGGATGATTTACGAAACCAACTGCCGCCTCGGGTTCCTAGGGAAGGAAACCAACCCGAGGGCCAAGGTTCTCGTGGTCAGTCTCCGAGTCGACACTCAGATCGATGCAAACACGAGAACCAACCTCGCAACCATGACGGACGAGCGGATCCTCCCAGAGATCGAGTACAAAGGTACTGGAGCATTCGGGAAGCCAACTCCCCATTCTGTGATGCCATCATCGAAGCCACTACCGAAGATAAGATCCCGACTGGTCTCCCAATATATAACGGTTCCACCGATCCGGAAAAGCACGTCTCCGAGGTTAGAAATGCAATTGAGCATGTTTCCTCATGACACCGATATCAGGGCCAAGATCTTCGTAACTACTCTAGAAGGACCGGCTCAGGATTGGTTCAACCGGCTGCCACCTCGAAGCATCCAATCATACCAAAATTTGACCGAGAAGTTTGTTGCTCACTTTTTATCTATGAAAGGACACAAGTTGCCTTCAACATATCTGTACACGATTAAACAAGGCCCCAACGAGTCTCTAAGAGATTTCTTTACTCAATTCTCTCAAGTCGTGATCAAAACGGACGAACCGAGCATCGATCTTTTGATACCGATCGTCCACCAAGCCGTCATCAGCAATGAATGCGCCCGGTACATATTCCTGCAGAAACCCAAGAACCTCGCCGACATCCAAGCAGCTGCTTGCGATTGGATACAACTCGAAGAACTTGAGAATTTGAGGTTCAACGCGACACAGGCCCGGAAGAATGATCCAACTCGATATCCAAAACTGGATAATTGACAGAAGAACGATGCGCCTGGACCATCCCAGCCTCGAAAACACTTCACCCAACTGACCCGGCCCATCAAAGAGATCTACAATGTAATTGTCCCAAAACTCCTCCGGAAGTCGAAACCAATGAAGAACACGACTAAAAACCAAGAAAGCAACAAGTTTTGCAACTTCCATCAACAACGAGGACACAGTACGACCAATTGCAACACTCTACATGAAGAGATTGAGAGACTGATTAAGGGTGGACACTTGCAAGAATTCATAAAGAAGATCGACGATCATGCTCGAAATCACGACCAGCAGGCTCAAGGGTCTCCTCAGCGAGCCCGACAAGCTAAGCCACCCACCGAGCGTGAGCACAACAATTCGTATTGCCTCGAAAGAATCGACATGATTGCTAGAGGACCATCCGACGGAGACTCTAAGACTGCTCGAAAGAGGACTCGAAGGGAAGCCGCTCGAGGATATTTTGGTCCCCGCGAGGTGTTCAATGTACAAACCGATGAGCCCTGGCGTGACAAGGAAGTTATTTTTTGTTCTAATGATGTAATAGACACCCAGCACAACTCGAGTGACGTACCAAGTTATCCCATGGTCGTCACTCTCGATGTTGCAAACTTTGTTGTATCCAGAACCCTAGTCGACAATGGAAGCTCTAGCAATATTATTTTGTACTCGACTCTTGTTCGAATGAATTTACATGATAAGTTGTTGCTCGACCCTATTAGGACCCCTTTGACAGGATTCGGGAGAGCCGAAATTTACACCAAAGGCCAAATTCGATTGATCACCTCGATGGGAATGTTGCCAAGAAGAGCTACCAGAGAAATCGAGTGTTTGGTGGTTGAAATGCCCTCGGCCTATAACATCATCTTTGGACGCCCCGGACTGATCGAATTCCGGGCTGTTATTTCAACCTTCCATCAAATGGTCAAGCTTCCAACTCCCCTCGGGATAGACGAGCTGAGATGTGACGTCCTGGTATCATGGATGTGCTATGCTATATCGATGGAAAAAATCACAATCCAAAAGGACAATCCTGCTAACTTTCTCATCTCTGAACTGTTACCCGAAGAATATCTCGAGGATCCAGAAGGTGTCACTCCAGGATCATCCGACAACGCCAACTCTTTGAAGTAAGAAGAAACAAAAGGAGGAACCCAGACTCGAATCCTCAGAAGAACTTGAGGTAGTTGAATTGTCTCCCGGCCATCCGAAAAAGAACACTTACATCGGGAAAGGACGTCGGGAAAACGAAGAATGCATGCTCATACAACTCCTCCGAGACAATCTCGATGTCTTCGCCTCGAGTGCCTCTGAACTGGTGGGAATCGATCGAAAAGTCATTGAGTACCACCTCAATGTCGATCCATCCTCCAAACCGGTGAAATAAAAATTACGCAGGCAGAGTGACGCTCGCAACGCGATCATCGAAGGCGAAGTCAACAAACTGTTGGTCGCCCGATATATCACTCCTGTGCAGTACACCGAATGGCTTTGCAATGTTGTGCTAGTGCCCAAACCCGAAGGAAAATGGCGTATGTGTAATGATTTTACTGACCTCAACAAAGCTTGCCCGATGGATCCGTACCCCTTACCAAGGGTCGACCAGCTAGTCGATTCCACGGCCGGCTGCGAACGTTGAGCATGATGGACGTCTTTCAAGGGTATTACCAAATACACATGGCCTGGGAGGATGAGTCAAAAACGGCATTCATCATTTTTAATGGCATCTACTGTTTCAAAGTAATGCCATTCGGATTAAAGAATGCCGGTGCTACCTGCCAACGCATGATGAACAAGGTATTCGAATCAGAATTCGGAGGTTCCATAGAAGTTTACGTCGACGATATAATAGTCAAGAGCGAGAAGGCGGAAGATCATCTAGAACATCTAAGTCGAGCATTCGATCTTTTGAGAAAAATTAATCTTAAGCTTAATCCAGCTAAGTGCACCTTTGGAGTCGACGGAGGAAAGTTTTTCAGATAGATGGTTAGCAGAAGAGGAATTGAAGCGAACCCTGCAAAGATCAAGGCAATACAACAGCTCCAGAAACCACAATCGATCAAGGATGTATAACAATTGATTGGTCGAACAATATCCCTCAATCGATTTATCTCCCGGTCAACAGAGAAGAACCTCCATTTCTTCAAAATTTTGAGAAACGTAAGGTCTTTCGAGTGGACGCCCGACTGTGATCGAGCTTTTGAGGATCTTAAACAGTATCTCTCAACTCCACCTCTCCTAACCAAGCCTATTGATTTGGAGACACTATATCTCTATCTCGCCGCCACATACGAAACAATCAGCTCGGTTCTGTTAGCCATTCGAGATAGAAAACACTTGCCCGTATACTATTTGAGTAAGATCTTACACAGACCGGAAACGCATTACTTGGAAATCGAAAAATTCGCCCTTGCGGTGACCTATTATTCTCGAAAATTAAAACCATATTTCCAAGCGCATCCGATCACCGTACTAACAGACCAGCCCCTTAAGCAAATCATGGAAAAACCCGACGTTTCTGGCCGACTCACGCATTGGTCAATTGAACTTGGACAATTCGAAATAACATACCTACCGCGAGTAGCGTATCAAGCTCAAATCCTGGCTGATTTCCTGGCAGAGAAGGACAACACAACCATGCCCGAACTCGACAACACCCTCTGGGTAATGTCGATCGATGGCTCTTCGACCTTTTTCGGGGGTAGTGGGGGTATCCCTCTTAAACACCCTCGGAGACGTGCTCGAATACGCCATCGCCCTCGACTTTCCCGCAACAAACAATGAAGTGGAGTACGAGGCCATCTTGGCAGGGTTAAAATTGCTAAAACACAAGGAATTACTCGGCTAAGAGCTTTGGCCGATTCCCAACTCGTCGTCGGCCAGATCACTGGGGAATACGAGGCTCGAGAAGAAACAATGATAAAGTACCTCGAATTGGTACGGACACTCCTAACCGACTTCGAGGAATTCCAGCTGATGCATATACCGAGAGAAGAGAACTCCCGAGTGGATGCCTTGTCAAAATTTGCCAGCAGCCAGTGAGGATCCAAGGCAAAAACTATCATATTTCTCACCTCGGAGCAAAGGGCGATCGATCAGATCCCAACACAAGTTCATGCGATCGATATCGTCGAGCATTGTTGGCTCGACAACCTTGTCATTTTCCTTCGTGACGGGTTGTTACCCAATAACCCAACTGAAGCAAGGAAGATCAGATACCGGGCCCTGAACTATTTCCTCGATAATAAAGGCCGATTGTACAAGAAGGCTTTTATAGGCCCAACTGAAAAGTGTCTCCGACCTTCCCAAGTACAACAGGTACTCGGAGAAATCCATGTTAGATCCTGCTGAAATCATTCGGGTTACAAATCCCTAGCACTGAAGGTTTCTCGAGCGGGATTTTACTGGCCAACCCTCCGAAAAGATTCTTATGACTTCGTCAAAAGATGTGTTAGATGTCAGAAAATCGCCACTCTATCTCATCAACATCCGACTGAAATGATTGTAGTCGACTCAGTGTGGCCATTCGACCAATTGGAGATCGACATAATTGGACCATTTCCCCTTGCTTCTCGACAGAGGTAGTTTGTCATCGTCGCCATCGATTATTTCTCAAAGTGGGTCAAAGCTCTGGCTGTCCCCAAGATCACTTATCACGTCATTCGAGACTTTATCTGGAAAAACATCATCACTCGATTCAAAATTCCTCGAGTCATCATATGCGACAACGGACCACAATTCCGAAGCAATCAACTCAAGGCATATCTGGCTGATTTCCATATAAGTCAACGATTCACATCGGTTGGACATCTCAAGCTAATGGACAAGTAGAAGTCACGAACCGGACTCTCATTCAAAATCTCAAGGCTAGACTCGATGCTAAGAAAGAATTCTGGATCAACGAGTTAGATGGGGTGCTATGGGCTTACAGGATAACTCCTCGAATGCCTACACGACAAAGTCCCTACTCGATGGTGTATGGATCAGAGGCCACGATCCCCACTGAGATTTTACATCACTCCCCCAGAATCGAACAACAAGTACTCGAGCAGAATTCCATGCAATGTGCGCTTGATCTCGATACAATCGATGAACTTCGAGAACAAGCTTATCAAAGGATACAGACTTATCATGCGACAACTTCAAGAGCTTACAACAAACATCTCCTACCTCGACACTTTCAAGTCGGAGATCTGGTTTTAAAAAGAGCCGATGTCACCAGACATGTCGGAAAGTTCAAAGACAATTGGGAAGGGCCATTCCGAGTCACATCCATTGGGAGAAATCGATCTTATCACCTCGAGGATCTACAAGGAAAACCCCTTCCTTGATCTTGGAATGCTCAAAACCTCAAGAAGTTTTATTTGTAACTTTATGCTCGACAGTTGTACTTCAAACTTTTAATCTAATGAAATACATGTTTTGTTTCGATCTTGTCCTTATTCTTAATTCCGTTTTATCGTGTTTTACCGTTACATCGAAAGATTCGAGCATCCCTCACACATCTTATCTATACAACGCTCTCGATAATATAACTCGGATAAAAGAAATAAGATGTCAGAACAAACTCAATACTTCTTTAACAAAAAGAACTGAATTACAAATTAAGTACTCGATAAATTAAAAACATTTAACGAAAAGAACCTCGATGAAACATTCTCGAGTTTTTACTTTGGATTTTCTCCTTGGAAACGGATCATACTCGAGCCCCTACCTATTCACAATGGGCTCCGAGTCAACAACTACTGCCGCTCACCCTAACAATCGAGATGCCTAAATACAAAGAGATTCACCCTAACAGTCGAATCCCGAAAATTGATGGTTCACATTCAGCAAAAAATCATCGAGCACGAAGATAGGGCGAGTCCATTCTCTTCATCTCACGGGTTGGTCCCCTCCTTGATTGGCACTTGGGCTTCTAGTCCAAAGTAATCGGGGCAGATGTCGGCTGGCTCAAAGGATTTGGAAATGTCGATCTCTCGAGGCATGGTCATCGGGCCTTCGGGTTCGCCCTTGTACATAGAATGGGCGAGAACTATGGCGAACCCAAACTCCTCTTTCTCCCACTCGGGCTCCGGCTCGAGGGCAGACAGGCTGAGGTCAGTAGGTCGAGGATCATCTTGGAAGATGCCCACCTTCTCTTCATCGAAGTTCTCGGGCGCATAACCGGCCGCTTGCGTCTAGGTGAGGCAGAGGTTGAACCCCTCCTCGACATCTTTGAAGCTCAAGATCCCGCAAGCTTTGGTGAAGGCCCTCGATTTCATGAATCGATACGCGCCCCTTCTTTCGATCTCGGAGATGGACAAGCTCAGCTCCTCCCTACATTTTGTAATGGCGTGCAGGGCTCCATTCCTTTCTCCCTCGATCTGCCCCTGCCACCAGGCCCCCGACCTCTCCTCCTCAGACAAGGAGGAATTGACCTTCTCCTTCTTCAGCTCCTCCTCGAGCTCTGTAACCCTCGTTATAGCATCGAAGAGCTCCTTATCCAACTTCTTTTTATCCGCCTCCGCCGTCTTCAGCTGCTTGTTCTTCTCGGCCAGCTCCCTCTTCATCCCCTTGACCAGCGTCTTGGCTCGGATCCTGAGCTGTCGGTGCACCCAGCTCCACCACGCGAGGTGGAACATGTCCTGCCCCATCTGCATAGTGGAAAAATATTAGTCGACGAAACAAGGGATCAAGTATATTACCAAAATGGAGTTTCGATTCACTACTTACAGCTATATACTTCTGGGCGGCGTACGCCTCGATTTCATCATTAGAGTAAACCATCCGCTCCCGATGATTCACCTCCGTCTGAATCGAGCTATAAAGAGCCCCGATAATCTTGTAGTCCCGAGGAGCCGAGCCCAATCTCGAGGTTCCCCTTTGTCGTTTAAACTCTCAATCCCCCAGGGGAAATGGGGCTCGGAGATTGTGGGATAGTCGAAGAAGAGCTGCACCTCCTCCTCACTGGCCTTCCAGGGGACAGCCCGGATGGGTCGGATCATAGGGGGCTATCGGACCCCGGTCAGAACGTTGGCCACGTTATGGGGGACCACAACACCGACCCCCTGATCGAGATCTCCCGCATTCCGGCCGATCTGAACATCGACAGCGGGCTCATAGTAGGATAGGGGGCTATGCGCTGAGTCGAAACCACCCATTTTCGACCCCGATTGGGGACTTTTTCGTTTTGGGGGCCGGAGACTTTGGAGTGTTCCGTACAACCTGCATCTTCAACCTCGTTGTCCTCGAGGCCTCCACATCTCCCTCCTTCGTCGACTCCGCCCTCTTCTTGGAAGGTGGACCTCTTTTCTCGGGTGCCTCGGGGCTCTGCATGGCCAGAACCTCGGGGATGCCCGCCGAGTTGCTTCATTGGCGACTTGCTTATCGGCCTCGGTAGGTCCTGCCAAATTTTTCTTCTTGGCCGACTTCGCCAACTCGGCCATCTCCTTCCTCCTTGCATTCAAAGCAGCCGACATGATCAATTCTTCTGCAATCGAGAAACAAAGAGAATCGATCAGGGACTTGAAAAGAAAAATGCAAGTTATTAAAAGACAGAAATGAACACAAAGTGCTGCTTCGAGGAAGTAAAGTCACTCGAATTACCGGGGTCGAAACTCTTCTTCACCCCCGGGGCTAACCTCAACTAGACCAGGACTTGTGGCTCGATCATATCATTCGAGTCCACACTTCCCATCTCCCGCAACCTTTGGACCAAGGTGTTGGGCCACCTCAGAATCCCTCTCGGCAATGTGGTTCGTGGGTTCCAACTCCAACCCGGATACTTCAGTCCCGGCCATCCCTTCTCACTCTCGATATATACAAACCTCTCATTCCACCCCTTCCCGTTCTAGGTGGTCGGAGAGAGGACCAACCGATAATTATTTTTCGAAGACAGCTGAAGAAATCCCGGCCCCAATAACGACGACTCCGAAGTCAGAGATGCTTGGAAAACCTCTGACAAGCAAAACACGTTCGAGGCGTACCCCAAACACCACAACAATGCCTTCAACCCGTTTACCATTGCGTATGAGTTGGGCATCAACTGCAGCGGGTTTATCTTTAGCTCATTATAAAAATCGAGTATTTCACTCGGAATGGGCACCCGGAACCCATTCTCGACCGCCAGATAATTTACTGCAATGCAGTTCTCGGGCGGATTGGTCATTCGACTTCCTGGTTGGGGTCTTATCACCCGGTATCCCCCATACTCCGGGGCCCCTCCAAAGAGCCATGACTTGATCTTCCGACCTTCTCCTCGGAGATAGTACAAGGGATGCCTCGAGGATCTTTCGGCAATATCCCCTCGGGCTCAGTGTTTCCTCCTCTTCCTCATCTCAACCCGAAGTCGAGGCCTCCTCTTCCTGGTGCCGGCCCTCGACAACCTCCTCCAATTCCTTCGCATGAGGTGAACTACCCTTGTCCATGATATCAACTTCCTCGTCGACCCCCTGCTTGCTGGTAGACTCTGTTTGAGTCGACTCCGACTCCGTGTATCCCGAAGAATCACTCGAGGAGTCAGAAAAGATGACGCTCCCCATGCCTACAAGACATTCTCCTCTCGATTCACCGACATGTTCTGTTGAAATATTCCGGAAGGAAATAAGACCCCTCGAACAAGATAAATCGAGAGAGGGAGACTCCTTTAAAATGGAAGAGATCGACTTCTCCCTCGAAGCAGTTGAGTTTTAAAACGTAAACAAGAAAAAATTTACAAGAGAACTCGATTATTACCTTTGGGGTTGGAAAGTTGGAAGTTCTACTCGAGATTCGCTGATGCTCTAGCACAAAAACTCTGAAAAGCCGCTCAGACAACTCGATACTCTGCTGCACTATTGCTTTAAGAAACGGTAAAATGAAGTTACTGAGGGACACTATTTATAGACGTAATTTGCGCGGAATGGAGAAGATGAAACGTCGCAATGATTACCCCTGGGTCCCACGTCCGAAGATGAAAAGTTGCCTCAACGTCAGCCCTAGAAGCCAACGTTTTGGGGGGCTTATGACGTGGATGACACCTATCTGGCACGTGGACCTATGGGAGTCAGTCACGTGTCACATCTTTCGACCCAAGTTGGTACTCGAGTTGTACCTCGAGCACCTTTTCCCCTACCTAACAAAATTACCGCGTATAGTAGTCGAGTTCTTCGACCTGGGCCCCTCGGTCATCTTCGCCCGAGTCCATCGACCTCTCGCCACGCGTCAGCATTTCCGCACACGCTAATGGCCGATCGGGCATTTAATGCACGGCCTTAATGGGGCACCTTTCAGCACGCGGCGGTAACACATGGTCGGCGCAATGATGGGATTTACCTAGTATAAATACCCCCCGCATTTATATTCACAAGTAAGCTTTTTACCTACCGCATTTACTGCACTACTCTACTCGATCAATATCACTAGATACTGACTTGAGCGTCGGAGTGCCAACCTGAGTAAAACCCCCACGTCTCCCAAGTTAGCCTCTAGTTCACCAATTCTGTTTACTCGACCAGGTAGATCGAGAAGACCGGCGGCCTCCCTCAATTACAAATTCAAGTGGTTCGAAGTGCCCCATCCTCGACCCCTAGTCAAGCGGGCAAAGGCCTCGATCATTTTGGCCCCCGTCTATAGGAACGCCATACAAAAGTCAGTAATTATGTCTTCTCGAAATGCCGTTAACAATGTTCAAGTCATGGATGAGAAAAATCGCGAGATCATCCCCCAACTTCCAGCTCAAGCCATAATGCAACCTGCCGCCAGTATTCCCTTGGTGTATTCCACACCTGAGCTCGAGCTGTACTTAAAAGCATGTCGAGATGAAGCTGTGACAGCTGCTGCGGAAGGTCGCGAACCTCGGATGCCATCCTGTCCTGCGGCCCGATCAATGGCTGCAGCCCCACCGGTAGTCAATGCCCCTGCTTATGGGCCACCAATCAACTATCAAATTCCGGTGGCATACTTCGCAGATGGGGGGCTAATCGCTCCGGTCGAGCCTGCCAGACATCGCCCCATACCCCAACTTACCTCGGCGACCTACGCATGAGAGCTCGAGGAACAAGAGCAAGAAGCTAACTCGAGAGCTTCTAGTCGACGTAAGCAACGAGTTGATCAAGAACGGCCCCATGCCTCTCGAAAATGCCATTCTCAAGAAACTGAATCCCGACAATCTTACACCACCCGGTATTCGCGAGAGGAGTATGTCAAGAGAAATGAACCCGCCTCCTAGTGCAATTCCAATGGAGTCTTTAGTCAATTAGGGCCCGATGGGAGAAGGAACGAAATTTGATGGTGTAGCGCCCGGCGCGTGACGCCACATCCCCCGCACCTAGACCCCGATCCGGTCATGAAATGGGAGTCCATTCCCGAATCCGAATCAAGGCGAACGGGGACAATACTCACTCGCTAAGCTAGGCGGGACTAACCCTTGAACCAATCAATAACCACTACGCAACAATTAAACAGAGTAAAG